>WEIS01071668.1:0-21729 GCA_013389965.1 Todus mexicanus | reverse complement strand
CTTTCATCTGCCTTTTTATCCCCAGCAGCACGCACTTACACGCACACAAACCAATCAACATAAACCAATGCCAGGACAGGCTGTCTCATTCTCTCTTGTACTGTTTAGCAGTTTTCTCCGAACTCCTCAGCCATGTAGCAGGGAAGCGATTTGCCACTCCTGCAATCACCAGCAGCTTGGTGACTAGCTTCCACAATGCTAGCCCGCTCTGATGCTGGTTATGTGGCTATGTCCTATGTTTTCCATGGAATTATTAGAAACGTTTTCGTAGGATTAGCTCAGTTCACACTAAACATGAATTTAACCATTCCAAATACCACAAATATCTGAGGCCATTTATTGCTTCAAAAGAGCATTCTCATCATGGGAGGATCAGAAATCACCCTTTTGATGGAGGTAAAGTTATGTGGTTTCCACAAGATACTATTTCTAAGGAACTCCTTTCTCATTTGGACTCCAGCATTTCAAGCATACCTTAATCTACCAGCTGTCTGTCAGGCCTACCAGAACGAGAATTCATGGAACTACTTTTATTTTCCCCAGCTACACATCCTAGCTGACACTGCAGGATGCATTTCCATTCTATTAAATATCCCACTGAACAGTAATAAATCTTTCCTCCAAAATTTGAGATTTTTCTTTTCAGAGCCTGGGGAAATCCTGCCATTCTTTGGCCATCGAAATTTTTCATTTAAAAATGTGATCTGAGGACAATGCGCTTAGAGGTATATTTTCTTCACCTTGTTATACTGAAATGATATATTATACTTAACATTTCCTTGATGCATGATCTTTAACAGCAGAAGATAACCAGTCTTCATATCTGATGAGAAATCTTCATTTAGGATTCAGCGGAGGATCCTGTTCTGCAGTAGATGTTACTTATGTTCACAGCATTGCACCAAGCATGAAAATGGCCCAGAGATCTCGCCAGAAAGGCAGAGTTTGTGATGCAAGTACCACTTATTCTGCAGCAGTTCCTGGAAGGCAGATGCCTCTTGTCTAACTATTTTTATGGTATTTGTCAGACTATCCCCCTTCCTCTGCAGTTTTTCTGTCTAGCAAAAATACCAGCTGGTTATTTCTGGTCACTCTTCTTCGACTAGGCACTGACTAATCTACTTCTAACTCTGAAGTTAAGCTTATCTATCCTTTTTTCTTCACATCCAGAGAAAAAAAGAACAGTAACGGATCACCTCCAAAAGTCAGAAGAGATATATAGGAGCTCTTTATGTTGTAGCTTTTGGTTTATTTCTGGAGAAGACTGGTTTCCCTTTCCCCATCTCCAGACTTTTGGCTTCAATCTTCATCAAAGACTTAGGATAATCCTTATTGGAACAAAACTAATTTGATCAGGTTGTGCTACCCTTGTAACATATCAAAGTTTTCTAACATCTCAACTTGAAAGACTTGACCAATTGACACTATATTGCTTGACAGGGTGTCAAAATCTGTGAGTGCAGTAGAGATCAGAACAACCGCAGACCCTTATCATCAAAGTGCCATCCCCTCAATGAAAACAAGCAAACAAGCAAGCAAAAAAACCACCAAACAACCCATCCCCACAGTATATTTACCTATTTTTGTCTTAGACTAGTATTAGTGTAATATTTTCACTAAGGTACAATAATGGATTGATCAAAGCACACACGTGTCATTTTACGATGCACAGAAATGTCCACCACTGCAGTGGACAAGCAGAGCTGTTTAACGGAGCATAATGGGGTTCTAGTACAGTTCACCACAGAATGGTAGGAGTTGGAAGAGACCTGTGGAGATCAGCTAGTCCAACCCTCCTGTCAAAGCAGGGTCACCCAAAGCAGGTTGCCCAGGATGGCATCCAGGCAGGTTTTGAAAGTTTCTGGAGAAGGAGACTCTACAAACTCTCTGGGCAGCCTGGTCTAGGCTCTGGCATCCTCACAGTAAAGAAGCTTTTCCTTATGTTCAGATGGAAGTTTCCATGTTCTAATTTGTGCCCGTTGCCCCTTGTCCTGTCGCTGTAAAGAGTCTGGTCCCATCCTTTTGACATCTGCCATTTAGAAATTGGTAAGCATGGAGAAGATCTCCTCTCAGTCTTCTCTTCTCCAGGATGGACAACCCCAGATCTCTCAGCTTTTCCTCATCAGAGGAATATATTGTACCTTGCTAAACAACTGTATTCTCATAGCTGAAACCTCTGAATCATCAAACACAAAGTGGCCTTTAATCGAATCCTAGCAGAGATCTGATGGGAAAATTGAAGGCCAAATTTTGAGTGTCTAAAATCTCCTGCTGTAAAATAAATATAATAGATGGTATAAATTGCATAACACAGACGTTAATTCCTTTAAAGGACGTTAATATTCTGACTGGTCTAGATATTGCACAGACTATTTCAGGCTTTTGCACAAAAAGAACTCACAATCTCAGAAACGAAAAAGGAATGAATAGTGGGTTTGATTTCTACACTAAATAGCCTAGACTCAACATACTTGCATGTTCCTCACTCATCATGAAATGACTTTATAGTACTAGTACTCCCTCAATATCAGCATCCTGGTTTAATTTCAAAATTCTTTGGGATGATGTTCTCTCATGAGAAAGGATTCAGTATTTAGCACAAGGAATTATTAAATTGCAATTTTTTAATGCAAAATTACGACAGGCTCGTACGTTTCAAAGGTCAGCATTTAAACACAAACTGTTGGTTTAATAAATGTCCACCACAGCAACAATTTTTAAAACTGTTTACTGTTCAGACACACAGATCATTACAGAGCCTATTCTAGATTTCACAGACTTCTATCATCATTTTGCCTGCCAACTAAGGAAAAGATTTCATGATGTGTGAAGCACTGCAGATTTTAGACCTATACTTCTGTTCAACAGCTATCAGTCTTGAACTTGACATCCATATGCTATTTTCTCCTCCCAAGAAAGTCACTTCGTTTTTTGTATGCCTAAAAAAAGACAGGCCCTTACCGGCCTCTCATTTCAGTTTCAGTGAATGAAAATGGCATTTGGCTGTTCCGAAGTACAGAGTGACCTATCCAAAAGGCGATCTTTTGCCAGTGCTGCACAGGCAATGGATTTTTTTGTCCTTTAGATGTTACGTGTAACCCGGTTAGGACCAAACTCTGGCTTTGGCTGTCGTGATGCAGCTACAATGAGGACAATAGGATTACACAAGTGTCACCAGTATCAGAACTCTACCTTGGGAGTTTAAGTTCTATATTTCATTAACACTTCTGTGAGACTACTGCCCTGAAGCATCTGTCTTTTTCTAACTGATGTAATTAAATGCCCTGAGAAATATGCAGACTGAGGGATTTGCATACTATTACACCGCAGCTCTATTCTGTATTTAGCCTTTACTTGCTTTTAAGGCTCTGCATCATATTGTGACTTGAAATGTAGCTTTTTGGTAGTACACTCCACTGAATAAAAAACTCCAAACTCTCAGGTCTTTAGGAGTGAGAAATGCAATTCTGTGTGGCTTCTGGAAGAGAAAACACAAAGAACAAGACTTTTCCTATGGTCAGCAATCCTGGAGAATTCTGTTTAGGTACCCAGCTGAAACATTCCACCAGGCCCGAGTTCTGAATGCCCATCATTTACTTGAAATCCAGTGAGCTTTAGAGAATGCTGAATTGGATATCCAAACTAAAAACCTCAGAACCATGGACCTTCATCTATATTCCTTAATCGTAGTAGTAGTATTCACAGCTGTTCCCAGGACATACTAAGTATTGTGCAAACACGAGGGAAAGCCAGCACGTATTTAATTCTTCAAGCAAGACTAGGAATGCATCACTGGGAAAATGATATATTCATCAATAAATTAATGTAGTCACTCCCCAACTGAGTTGTCTGAATAGTATGCGTGAGACAAGGAGTGACAGATTACCTCAGTAGCTTCACATCTGAGCATCCAGAGGGTAACACCTTCAATTGTTCAATGTTTGTCCTATGTACCTCCATGTAACTGCAGTGCACTGGAGCAGTACAATAGGGGGAAAAATGCGCAGTAATGTCTCACAGCTAACCAAATTGGGATTTTATGGCTCAGTTTAGTCATTTCAATGAAGAATGTGGACCTAGATCCATGCTTCCTAATGTTTCTTGGCATTTGAATATATCTGGGATGAAGCTTTAAACTGAAAGCAAGCTTTGCCCTGAAATTTTTAACCATACATTTCAAACAAAATGCCTCTCTAATCCCAGTATGTGGAAACTCACCTTAAAAACCCCCATTTTTCAATATTTCATTCTGAAACACTAGTGATTTTTTATGGGAAATCAGAACGTCAGTGCCTTTGCATTTGCTTGTAGTATCTTAACCATGGGCCAGCAGCTAATCCTGTAAATACTCCCACTTACAGAACTGTATCTATCAAGTTTCCATCTGAGATACTACACAGATTAATAAGATTCACCCTTGTAAAATAACAGCGTGTATTTACTACATCGGACTAAACGCCTACCAGGATGGGACCTTGAATCATGGACCTATTGTTGCACTCAAGTTTTCGGTCATTTCTCTAAAGCTAAACCCTTCAATACATCTGTGATGATCTAAAAGGAGTGATCTCTAAAGCAACCACAAGGACAGATTTCCCAACCTGCCTGCTACAGCCCCAGCACTTTGCAAATAACCCAGCGTCAACTCTTCCCGCGATGCATTTGCAAATAGGGTCTGTTCAGGCGGGCTCTGACCACACTGGGACAGGCTGGCTGCAGGTTCCAGCTCGCCTCATGAAAGCCCTTCACAAAGCTTACATTTACAAAGGCATACATTACACATCTTTACTCAATCTCTGACTACAAAGAGAGCTTTTAGCGCGGAGTTCAGTCTATACATTGTTTTGCTATATTGATATGACTACTCCATTCCCTGGGAAACAATTTTAGCTAATCAAACGAGGAAGATGAATGAACAGGCTACCTTCTGTGAATCACAAGTCTACACTGGACAAGAAATACCAGACAGAATGAGAGTTTGTTTTCTGTTTTGGTGATATTGCCAGGGATTAGCTGCCTGAGCAGGAATTAAAGTACAGCAGCAAAAGCTGTATTTGTATATTTTTCAAAATCATGTCTCATAAATGTAAAGAAACTAAGAATAATGGGTTTCAAAACACCGAAGTTTCTTTCCACCTGTAGTAATTCCTCATCCTCTTGTATGATTCCGTAACTAGGCACAGTACGAACCTATAATACTGCAGCTACAGCAAGAACTTCTAGTTGTTAATATGAAATGATTTAGACTTGAAATGATAGTAGCCTTATACTACACATATATGATGAACAATATTGATATCATACACCTGTTATGTAGCAAATATGACATGTATAACATATTATGAATTTATGTATCTTTTAATACACTATACACAGGTTCTTATTAGCAGTAAGTCTAACACACAGAGTCCAGATCAATAGATCTCACACCTCGTTTTGCCATAGATCATTACCCAATAAAAAAAGCTACTTTATATATCCAGATCCAGGTAAAATCTATTAAATCTCTTTCAAAATCACCAAGCAAAAGAAGATCAGAGTTCAGCTGGGCCATCGTCATCATCCCATCAAAAGAAAACATCTCATACCAGTCAAGATAGACTATTCCAGCTTACTGTAACACTGGAAAAATAGAGCATTGGAAGCACTTAGGCTAGTGTTGGAAGGAAGGATGGTCCTCAAGGTACAACACTCGAGGGAAGGGGCAGACCCTCCCTTGAGAGATGACTAGTTACAAACAAATGTTTGGAAAAAGAGGCTCCTGAATCACTTCCCCACTCTCCACCCAGACCATATACACAGGTATCACTCCTCTTGGTATCTTTTCTCACCTTCCATGTCCTCCATTTCTTCAACTACAGCTACCTAAAAAAGTCAGTTCCCTGGCCTAGTCTCTACTATCCTATGTGCTGCTGTAAAAGCAGCATCATAACATAACCTTGCAAGAAAGCATTTTGAAGCCTGTAAAACGATTAAACAGATGTATAGGAAGTATTTACAGGGGAATCAGAAAGAATAGTGAGAATACAGTCAGTGTAGCCTGGCAATTAGCACAGCAGGTACCCATTTTTCACTGAAATGGAACATCAGGGCTGTATTGCTAACACTTTACTGTTACAGACAAGAGGTAAAACGGAAGCAGGATGCTTTAAATAGCAGGTGTTTGCAAAGAATTGTCAGTGTCAGACACCCCAAAGTGACAATTAGTCATTTATATCAAACAGGCAGCAAACTCTGGTCACCTGGCATGTCTCCCAACTCGTGGATTGGTTAAAAGCAACCTTGCTAAATGGAGAGCACAAAGGAAGACAGCAGCCAATGTGAGATGATAAACGGAGCAGAACTGCTGAAATTACATGGGGGAGCAAGGTGAGTCCAGAAGAATCACTGTATTTTCCTCAAAGATTAAAAAGTTTCAATAGTAACCATACTAAAAGCCCTGGCAATGCTTTTGTGGCATGCAAGATAACTGCCAACTGTCTATTAAGACATTCCATACAGATTTTGAAAGTATCTGTGTGCCAATTCCTCTTTTATTCATCATGAATTTAGCCCCTTCAAACAGCAAGGAAAGATACATTTCAAAACCACAGAATTAGTAATTCCTACTAACAGCTGATTTCAGTCATTCAGTGCCTCCCCATTCCAGCTGAGTACACAGGCACAGTGTAGCCAGGCAGGGACCACCTTCTCTGCTGGTTTTTTGTGGTTTCAGAACACCACCAGAGTGACACAAATAAGGAAAACAGCAAGTAAAAGCTTTCAAAGAGCCTAACCGGTTTTACAAAATGTGTCAAGAGACCCTTTTAAAAGAAATTGAGTGTTTTAGTTATCCATATTATACTTATGCTTTGCAACTCTGATGAACGAAAACATAAAATTAAGCCATTTCTCAATATTCCCTAGAATTATATTGTTAACGGGTAACAAAGATATCTTGTAACGCAGTGTTTACTTCTATGTTGCTTCAGTAGCAAAGACAGACTATTGTATTTTCATGAAACAGAACAAAACAGGAACTCAGATTTCAGGCTTTCTTGTTAACATTCAAATCCTTCACAGTGTTAGATTCTGCTTTTAAGTCTTACTTCTCCTTTCTCTTCTTCCTGAATCCTGTTATTGGACGTGTGTTTCTATATAAATCGCTCTGAGTAATATATGTTGAGTTTTCAGAGACCATTTGGCCAGATTCTAATAATCTCTCCTGGGAGCTGACACTAACTTCCAGCAGCAGGTCATACGCTGCAAATTAGAATAATAAAACACATGCTGCTGCAGCTTCAAAAACAAAACAAAACAAAAAAAAAGGTAAAATAATGCAAGTCTGTCTTTATCAAGCTGAAGAATGATGTTTTGAGACATCTTAGATGTCGTCTCCTAGATAGAGCTCTCCTTTTGTTTATATAAACATGTAAATCAAGTCACTTCTGTCTTTTTCCTTCTTTTAAGCAGAGAACGTGCCATTGCAAAGATTTTGTTCCAGATTCCACTTTTCTTTTTGTCCTTATAAGTAATACAGCATTACCCAAATGACCATGACAGAAAGATGGCATTTTACAAAGCTGTATTGAACTAAAATACATCTTCATATACGCAAAGTAGCATTTTTTCCTGATTGGAAATAAAATAAATATTTCAGGGTTTTTCCATATAAAAATGGGTTGGGTTGGTTTTTTTCCAAGTTCTTTGTGTAAAGGTAAAGTAGGCAAATGTCTTGAAATATAAGAAAAACACTGGCTTAAACCACTGGTATTTCTCCTCCAGATTAGCACCGTGTCAGGTATAATACAGTAATCGGTGCAATACAGATAAGTTATATATTTCTCCCTTACAATTTACTATTCTTTATTATAGCATCCTCTCTACAAATCCCAGAAGGATTTAGGACTGGTCATATTTGACCTCTTTGGTTAAAGGCAATCCACTGCATAACGATTTTTACACTATTCTGTGAAATGAACAGTTCGACATGCATAAACGCTAGCAGGAATCAACATCTCCTGTTTCTTTAACCGACCTTCAACAACCCTATGCTCTGCAGAAAGAAAATCAACAGTTTTACTAATTCATAAGCACCATGCAGACACAGGCAGCCTAAAGAGAAACCTCTTTAGCAGTTGCGATGAAAAACAGCAGAAAGCTTCCACAAAGAGAGACATTTGGAGAGCCCAAAATAAATTTAAAAAAAAATAAAATAAAATAAAAAAAGGAAGAGGTGTGAAGATTAAAAATATTCCCAATACTCACTGAAAGCAGCCACTGCAAGAGCCAGTGTGACAATAATGGAGACCCAGGAAACCCACAATGCCTTCTTTCTGTAGCTTTGAGCTTCATGAGGTTTTAGCCTTGTACTGCTTTCTAGTAAACCTGATAAGCAATAAGCAAAGAGGGTATGAACAATACATTGCTCCTTTTACAAACACAGCTGTGTTAGTTCAGACCTAGATCACATATTTGCAGTCTTTATTACATACAGAATCAAATCCTGCTCCCATTATTAAGGTTAAGTGAATGAAGCCACCAGAAACACGTGAGTAAGCAAGGAGAGCAGACACAGGTTGTTTTGATTTCACACAGAAGGACCCACACACCAGACACATAAAGAGAGCACTGCAATTGTAGGGCAGTTACAGAAATTCACATCACTTACACTTTCCACCTGCGCATCTACGCAAGAAAGGGCTCGGTCCTATACTCACTCAGATCAAAACTCATTTCAGAACCTCAAGATCCTGAACATAATTAGTGTAGGAGAAAAACCTGCGCTTGTCATTCTCTGCGAAATAAGCTACCAAGGCAGGGGAATACACTGCACATATATTGAACATTGAAGCAGAAGCAGGCATACTTTAGAATCAAAGCTATCACAGTTGAAGGAACCTCTTGAAGCATAATGTCCTTCCTCCTGTGAGGTAAGAATACATCCCTATCTAGAGCTAACTGAAGAACCAGTTCTGTCTTTATTGCAATCAGCACGGAAATCTGTTGAACACAAGGGAATGGGATTGCTTTTACTCTTTTTTGACGCTTTCAATTTGTGGAAGTCTTTTGTCCACTCATCCTAAAAATAAATAAAGAACGTAACGTTCTTTGGTTTTCGTTCTCTCAGACTGAGTCTTAAGCCACTTTTAAACTCCATTGAGAATTTAATGTGTTTGCTTTCTGTATATCCCATCCAGATTCTTTTGTGTTTAATATATTCCATCTCATATGAAACACACATTCTTCTTCACCAACAAGTTCCATCTCAAATCTGCTTAACTGGAATGCACACCTGACAGCTTTTAACTTTTTCAATGAATTACTCAAGAAAATGTGGGTGGTTTCTCTTAGGTGCTGATCACTTCTCAGCAGGACTTGCCTGCACTGAATGCATTGAACTGGGGCACTGGTTCAATAGCACAACCCTTCAGTAGCTGGTCTAATGTCTTAGACAAAGGGTTGAACACAGGGGCTCTGGCAGACTCAGCAGCAAATTAAAACACAACAGCTGAAACTATTCCCATCCTCACCTTCCCCGGTCTTCTCTCTGATGGCTATTGCCACTTTCAAGGCAGGGAGACCTGATCTGGTTATCAGTGTACTCCAGAACCCACACCGTGTTTAACCAACTTTATTAATGCTAACTGATATTCATTTCAACTGGCTGTAATACACTGGCTGAAAACTGTAATGCTTTTGGAATCAATTCAGAAGCGAACGAGACTTCTCTGCCTCAGGGGCAGCAATATGTCAGCAGAGGGGCAGGCATCCAGGGGTGCTAACAATGCGATCCACCAGATTTTATTCTGCCACTTGAAGTCTGTCAAAATTACTGGTCTGAATCTGAGCATAATTGGTTGGATTCATGCTGTGTAGGGAAAATTCTCCATGCTTTTTTCACCACAATTACAGCAAAGCAGAGGGAGTTTCTTTACGGTAGTTTAGAAAGCCACTGTGAGAATTCCATGCTTGTACTGTGTTTTTAGAGAATCTGAAATATTACCTCACTTTTGTGCTACACGCTCCCCTCTTTATGAATGGAAAAGAATTTGCAAACCTGCAGCATGCAGGAGAATTACTAGGCCCTAAACTGAAATGATGTCTGCTTCTTATTCTGTGCATTCTTTGCCTGTTTAATATAGGACAACAACCAAATGACAACTTTGAGTCTTTCACTGCTAGTACTACACAGCTATTTCTCACATAGCCTGCTTTCATTTCTGTGAAGAATTTATTAGGTGGGGTTTTTTTCCCAAAGTATGGCCTATCTTTTGCTACTGCATATAATGATGCTCAGCTTAATTGCTGCCTGACAGGAAGTAATTTAACAGTGCATCTTGAAATACAGGTGAGTTTTCTACTAACACAACTATAGAGAAAACACATCTCCTCACTTTTTGTGTGGTCGTCCCTCCTGCCCCCTCCCCAAACCAAGGTTTTTAAATTACAGCCCAAATCTTGTTGGAATGTCAAGCAACGTAGGTTTTCTAAGCCAATTTTGAGTCTCAATATTTCAAACTTCAAGCATACATGGCTCAGAACAACAGATATCCTCACCTGTTCCTTTCTCTAAAGACAACCTATAATTCATGTCTACAGCTCGCTGTTACCTGAGAAGTCCAACATACACAGTTGATACAAATCAACCAATATCCTAATTAGATTGAGAAATGACTAATAAGCCCCACAGATAGTGCAGCACTGCTCATTACTATTCACATGTCAAGCACGTGTCCAGTATGACAGAGACTGCAATCCTTATAAACCTGAACCACTTCTGCCGCGCGTGTGTATATTTCTTTCTCTCTGCCTCAAAATGGCTGGCATACTCTTCCTGCCAGAGATGTGATCCCTTCCTTCCTAAAAACAATTCAAATAAATTTGCCGTGTTTACAATTTTCATCCCTAAGAAAGATCATATTATCCTTATTCCTAGGGGATGGCACACAAATATACAAACTCGTTCACGTGACTCCCAAGCCCGCAGCGTGAAAATTATTTAGAAGCAACAACAGCTCATTAATTTACACACAACAACACAATTCACACCGTAAACCTCCATACTTTTTCCACTGACTAGAAGAAAACAAGTTTAAAGCATCCATAGGAGGCTGAAAGATAATCTTTCAGTATGACCTGCACTGCTTCAAAAATAAACAGCTAGCATCTACTGATAAAATTCTTCCACCCTGATATTAACACACTGGGTAATTTTACTGCCATTCATTTATTTAACACGTAGATATCCTTAAGATAAAGAAAAGCTGATGAACTGTTTAAATCCACTGGATTTTTTACTTTATCTTTCAGTAACTTCATATATTAACAGATTTCTTCCCAGAAAAAAAAAAAAAAAAAATCAGGAGGAGAAAAAACCTGCCTAACAGTTGCAGAACACAAGCTTGGCATATTTGCGAAGTGATTCTAGGATATTCTTTACCATATGCTGACTTACCAGAAGTACTTTTCTATTTGGCTAAGGGATCATTTTAAAATGTCAAGTTAGAATCTGTGGAAGAGATAAGACTAATAGAAAAATTGTTCCCCTAAGATGTTAATTTAAGGACACCACCCACAAAATTACCACTCATTTTGGATCTGCCTCTTAAGGAGCTAATATCTTGTTCCAAAATTTAGGGTTAGGTTTTTTTATTTTTAGCAAATATGGAAGTTTCATCTCTATAACTGGATCTGCTATGATTCATAGGGAAGGATCATATGAAAAAGTACAATCTAAAAGGACAGGCTGTTAACAATTTCAGCAGGGACAACCTGCAAAAAGCATACCAGATTTTCCTCTACAACGACTGGGAATTATCCTGGTAGATGGAATCAGCGACTATAGGAAAAGCTAAAAGAAAGCTACTGCAAGGGCCATAGAGAGAGCATGGAGGCGGAGAAGGAAATAAGATCAGCAGCTTTAGTCCTGTCTCCCTCCTGGAGAGATAAGGCTAGGTGCAACAGACACTCTCTTTTTGGAATTACCCTGATACCAAAAGGGTCAGTTTTCATCTTCAGCTCTGTCATACTGGGCACAAATTAAAAATTTCTGTAATCAAAACTTCCACGTTTGAACCACAATCAAAATTCCCAAAGCCCATTATTTAAAACAGAACTGAAGCCTCAAACTGCCCTCAGTGGCAGCGTCTGCCCAGTGACAACGAGGATACCCCTGGAACAAGGGCTGTCCCCAATCCCAACATGACTGAGACCTGCCAGGGAAGATGGTGACAGCTCTTCCCCCTTCCTTCTCCACTTCGTGTCTAGGATTTGTGAGCAGGCACAGGCGTTTGGGAAGCTGGGGAAAGACCAGGAGGTCCAGGGGTTACACACAGGATGGGATGAAGACCGAGTACACGAAAGACTGTGGGATGCTGCAAGCAGAAAGGGAAAGGAAGAAATGGAAAGAGAGAGGCTAAAGAAAGCCTGTATTTGAAATAAGAAATGGAAACGAACTGTGTGGAAGGGGAGCCTGGAGGCGTTGAGGAGGCCGTGGCAACGGGGAGGGTGAAAATGGCAGCTGCCTCTCTGGGCAGCAGGTAAGCCAGAGCCCCACACACCGTTAGCAGATGTCCAGGATAGACGTGCTGCACATTAAAGGGTAACACGGTTTGGAAGCAGGCAGCTTTCCATCCCTTGCTGAGACGTTTAGGCAACTAACGAAGCGGGAGTTCCGTGGAAATGCATTACACGGTATTAGGGGAAGGGAGAAAAGGAGTAAGGAAAGAGCCCTGACCTCACCCCAGCCCGGCAGGAGAGAGGGTGAGGTGGGAGCAGCCGCGGGTGGAGCTGATAAAAAGGTTGATAAAAAGGTGTCAAAGCTGTGGCGGGGTGTGAGCAGGGGAACTGAAAAGAGCAAAAGCTTCGAGGACGGAGCTGGTATGAGGGGGTGATGCTCAGCGAGGCGGGGGCAGCGGGAGCTCAGACCTCACCCCCGGGAGGCTGCGGGGGTGGAGGGGAGAGCAAAGGGGTCCGGAGGAGCTGGGGAGCGGCAGGAGGGAACAGCGGGGAGGGCAGGAGCCGTGTGGGGCTGCCAGGGCTGGAGAGAGGGGCGAGAAGGGCGGCGGTGGCCGAACGAGGAGGAGGAGGAGGAGGGCAGGGGTCCAGGAGAGTGAGGCGGGAGGGTGCTGCAAGGAGAAGCTGTCGGGGGTGGGTGTCGGCGCCCCGGGGTGAGGGACGGGTGGGTGCTCACCTCTGTCCTCCAGCCCCTCGCTGAACTGCCCGCTCTCCCCGATCCTCAGCTGCTCTTGCTGCTGCTGCTGCTGCTGCTGGTCCCGGGGAGGCAGCGACGGGCTGGCCCCGGGGGGCTGCACGATGGCCGGGTCCGGGGTGGTGTCCAGGGGGGCAGCGGGCGGCTCCATGCCTGCAGGGCAGCGGCGGGCGACTGTGGCAGCCAAGCGAGGAGCGAGCGGAGCATCCAGCCCGGCTGCGAGCCTGGGCAGAGGAGGAGACTCCGGCTTAGAGCATCAGGGAGATGGGGACAGGCAGCAAACAAACTCCTCCGGCTGTTCCCCGCGGCCGCCTCATCACTAAAACCTCGCCGGCGGCGGAGGTGGGAGAGCGGTGCCGCCTCCCCGAGTTGCCCTTCCCCTCCTTCCCTTCCCCTCCTTTCCCCTCCCTCCCTTCCCCTCCCCGCCCCAGGGAGCCCCTCCGGCGGCAGCTCCTCCCGTACCGAGAGGCTTGAGGGGTCGGGGGGGCGCTCCGGCCGGTCGCCCTCCCTCCTTCCCTCCCTCAGGGGCTCCCGGCCCCTCAGGAGCCGTAGGAACCTGCCAGAGGTGCGGCAGGACCTCGGGCTTCAGGTAGGTCCCCGGGGCCGGCCGAGGAAGCGGGAGAGCTGCCAGGCTCCCCTCACCATGGAGAGCTCTGCCTGCCTCCTCCTCCTGCTCTCCAGGAGGGGAAGAGTTGTGTGGAGAGTGCCCAAAGCAGGGCCCCTCTGCCCGCCCCTCTAACAGCTGAAACTCAGCGCTCCCCTTCGCTGGGGGATCTCCTCCTTCCCCATCCCCTGCAGCCCTTCTGCAGGACCGGAGCCGAGGCACCGCACACGCACCTCTCAGCTCCCCCCAGAGCTGACAACTGGTTTTCAGCCTTAAAACTGCGCTCGAACATAGAGCAGCCTCATGCTGAAGCAGGGATTGGAGCTGGGGGCTTGCTGGCATTCAGGGATCTTCTCGCTTCCCTCACCTGCCGCTCCTAGAGCATCAGAAGAATGTAGGGAAAAAACGAAAACCTTAGGAGAACAGAAACGGGGGAGAAGGGGGGAGAGAAGAGGAAAACATTAGTGATAGATCTGTGCCACAGCTCTGCTCTTCTCTGCTGGTTTCTAATTACTAGACAGAGAGGTGCAAATAAACAAAAGCATTTTCTGGGCTCCCACAGCCTCCCAGTTATATGCAGATAGATTTTGAAGCTGCATTCATGGTGGTTTGACTCGAATCGAGGAAAATATCAAAAGACAACTGTCCACTGCAGCCCAGGTCCTCAGCTGCTGTGCATGATACAATCCTCATTTAAGTTATATGAATATCAAGTTGCCTTTCTTTTTTGAGAATTCAGCAAATTTAGGGAGTATAGAAAGGGCAGGGGAAATTAATATTTATGCTAGCATAGGGGTATGATTTTATAAGCTGTCAGAATCTTGCTGATGTCAGCCTTAAAGTTTTTGCAGTAGTTCAGTAATACCTGTTTGGGAACGGTTAGTGAAGTGTTGCTACTGAAATGTCTTAATTTTTTAAAAATTGCCTCTAATATTCAACATCTTTTCAGCTGTATTTTAAAGTGTTAATCATTTGAAAAAGTGAATGTAAGTAAATATTAAGGTAAGTGACATAAAATAATGTTTTAGAAAGTGGTTGACATTCTGGCAGCCTTGTGGAATGGAGGCGGTTGTTGTGGAGTGAGGGACTGGCATTTTCTTCTTACCTAATCTTATGATTACTTAGTATATAGTCTGCCATGCCCACTATACGAAATGTGTTTGAAGTCTTCATGCCTCTCGCCTAAATTTCATCTTCACCCTTAACTATCCTACCCTGCTACGTGATACCAGAGCTCTCGCTCTTCTAGTTGGATCAGCATTAATGTGAAAATAAGCGAGGCCAAAAGTATTTTCTTTTCCCTTATGTAATGGGCACTAAATTACAAAAGTACCCATTTGATGTTAATGTCAAAGGAGGTTCTCGTGTGCATAAGCTCACACAAGTGAGGTCTTTCGGGGGCAGTGTTTTTGAGGGTTTGGGTTGAGTTGGGAGGAGTTGGAAACTAGTAACCCCATAAAACAAGTATGGTTATATTCTTTATTTTCTTTGGGTGAACCTTGAACCTGCAAGATACAAGAGAAGATCTGTACGTGTGTGCATCTGAGAGATGAGTGAAAAGTAGGAAAGACTTACCTTTTGTTACTTGCCATAAATAATATGTTGTCCTGTCTCTGTCTCTTGAAGTGTGTTTGTAAGAATCCTTAAATGAGTAGAACCAGTTTTGTAACCTGGTCAGAGACAAGGGATTGGGGACAAATCACTTTTCAGGACCTGGCAGGGGCACAGAAACCTTTGGTGAGTGAGGCTGGGGAGACACTCTCCCGTGCAGAGTGCATCCAGTACAAGCCATGAAGAGACCTTGAAGTTGCTGCAACAGCTGTAATGCTTCCTAATGCAATTTTTGCACCATCCTTTCTGTTCTAGGGAGATGAGGCATTATCAGATCCATTCCAGTGGAAAATTCCTTATTCCTTGCATAAATGAAACTTTGGCTAGTGACTGTGCTTGGACATCACCTCCTCTCTGTAAGTCTCTCTAAGCTATTTTAGTATTCTCATAACTTCAGAAATCAACCCAAAAGGAAAGTGCCTGGAGATTTCTAATTCTGTTTCATTTTAACATGAGGTGAAAGGTGTAGGTTTCCAAATGATTTGGAGAAAAATAGGAACTAGGAACACCAAACCACAAGTTTTAAATTTTAATGTGTTCCTTTCTCTTATTTCATAGTTGTTCTCAACTGCAGGTCTTACAGACAACTGTGTCTGGCAGGGGCTGCAGCTGTCTCTATTTGTATAAATGCTATACTGTTCAGTATAGCAAAGAATGGCAAAGAATATGAGGCTTGCAAAAAGTATTATAATTTCTTTCAAATTACTCTCTTCAGTGCTTTCAATCATGGCCTTGTACAAGAAGGGATGTACTCTGCATTTAGAAAATACCAAGTCAAAACATTTAGCAGATCCACAATGAAGGGCCTTTCAGATCAGACCATTCTTTCTATAAGCCAGCTACTAAGCAGCAGAAAGCCTGCTGTATCAGAGCAACTGGAAGCTGCTTTCCAGCATTGCCTTGAACTTCTCATGACACCTCTTTCACCCCAAGTATATTTCACTGGATAAAGGTGTAGGGCTAGAGTTTTAAAGATGTGGATTCTGTTTCCCAGCTGTCACAGTTTGGGGTCAGGGCACCCCCAAATCTGCAACAGAACTCTCTCTCCCCCTCCCCACCCAAAATGGGAAGAAAGGAAATAAAGGAGAGAGA
This sequence comes from Todus mexicanus, assembly GCA_013389965.1. Lineage (NCBI taxonomy): Eukaryota > Metazoa > Chordata > Aves > Coraciiformes > Todidae > Todus > Todus mexicanus. Next base: position 5,230 of record WEIS01071668.1, on the reverse strand, counting down.
CTTATCCATTAGGAAAGGAAACTAGAACAGCTTTACTAAAAAATGAAATTAAAATAACAATAATAATAAAAAGTAAATATATACAAATATGTACAAAACCAGTATTGAACCCAGTCCCCCCGAGGGTCAATCCGTCCCCGTCCCCACTGATGCTGTGGAAGGGCCCAGCAGCAGCCGGGAACCGGGAGCTGGATGCAGGGATGAGGCCCAGAACCTGGGGCCCAGCCAAGGCCTGAGCCGGGGGCTGAGACTGGGGCCGGAGGCCTCAGGGCAAAGCTGAAGCTGCCAAGGCCAAACCCAGCGAGGAAGAGTCCCGAAGCTGAGAGAGCAGCTCGAGCTCAGGGAAATGGAAGACGAAGGCCAAAATGGCGACAGGGCCAAGAGAAGGGCAGAGACCCTCGTGATCCCTCAGCTTTATACCGAATATGATGTAGATGGGATGGAATCCCTCGCTGGCTAATTTAGGGTCACCTGTCCTGTTCACTCCTCCCTGAAGGTGCAGCCTTTACTTTTCTGAATCCCACAGTGTGATACACAAAATCTAGCAGTGACCTTAGTTTGCATACCAATCCTTGGTACTAACTATAAACATGGAGCGTTGTCACTGCTAGAAGCAGACTCTCTGCAAAAACATGCTGCTAACTTAGACAGACTTAGGTGAAAAATAAAAATCATAGAACAGAATTGTTCTGTTCTAACCCAACCAGGACACCAGCCCTGCTGGACTTCTTCTGTATGAAGCCTGTAGCAAAGTCAATGAAGAGAAAAAGGCCTTACCCTAGTAGTTATATTATTATGAGATTTTATTTCTTGGCCTCTCAAACCTCCGTTTGTTGCATATGAATAAGGAGCAGTCAAAATAATTTAAAAAAAAAAAAAAGCCACATCTCTGGATTCGATATAAATACACTGATGCTGTCCCATATTCCATAACTGCTGCAAGATTAATATGCACTTGTGGAACTGCAAAAATTTTGTTCCCAGCTGGAACTGCTTGTATTTTCCGTAATATTTTGGCTTCAAGGGAAAGGTGATTCCATCAGGATGAAAGTCTCTTTTTGCCACAGCAACCAGTACCAGTGAAGAGAACTTCTCTTGGTTTTATTCATCTGGATTCTCTGTGGTCCGGTTTTGCTGTGGTTATTTGTGGTGGTTCTTTTTCTTTCATTTTTTCTGCTGTTCCTCGTTCCTTGTATTGGATAAATGAAATTTATCAGTCAGATTTGAGATTCTTCCTCCAGGCCCACCCTAACTCTTGACAGAGTCAGAGAAGGAACTCAATTATATTTGACAGATATTGGGTTAGGTCCATCATTTTATTCTTTTCCAAGGTAGGCATATTCCTGAGGTAACAAGCAGTCTCTGGGCAGCAGGTTGCCCTGCTTTCCTAAGTTACAGTTCCTTTGTTTTACTGAACCATTATTCCCATACTACCATCAGCACCCAGGATGGGATGACAAACCATAGCATGGTGCAAAAATGCAGAAAGATTGGGGTGCTATCGCAGCACGTAGAGTGAAAGTGGAACCCGCTGGTGACAATGGCAAAAGAGGTCCTGGGCCACCAGGGAGATATTGGTCACTGTATGAATGCAGAACATCTGTTATTCCTCCTCAGTCTACGTGGAGCTGAAATAAATTCATTTTCATTGTAAGCAAGCTTGGATATGTTAGCATTATATGTTCATTTGTCATTCCGAAATTGAGAGCTGCATCTGTTCTGGACTTTCTGTTGTTTCTTTTCTTTTTAGCTCTACTGACTGGAATGTTTTCACCTGAATTAGCAGAACACAGTGGTGCGTTCAGAGGCTCCTGAGAAGGAAGTTTGCATTGATGTTAACTAGTCAATGTTCCACATTGACCAACATCTTAAGTGCAGCACTTATTTTAAGAGCACTCTTGCATATTTGGAAAGAACTGGTCAGCTGGCCCTGTAATTATTTTTTAGTATGCTTAAAGGCATAAGAGCAAAATAGTGATACTGTCACCATTCACCATTTTCTTTGCAGGGTTGTAGTTCATACACATGCTAAGCACAAAAGTGCCTTTTTCTGGCAACAAAATACTGTATTTGTCGCTGGCGTTGTGTTGCAGTGTCAGGGAGTGCTAGTGTAAGCGAGAATCGTTTATTAGTTTTGTCTAGCAGACATCTCATGCCTGACATTGAAAAGAAAATGCTCACTTCTTACTCTGATCAATGCACCTTTCACGGAACTACAGTAGGAGGTAATGGCATCCCCATGCAGTTTTACGCGGGACATCCAAAGTGAAGCCGAGTTCCAATCCAGTTTGAGATGGACAGGCAGATGCTGGTCCTGTAGAGGCCATCACTATAGATAATCTCCAGTGTTACTGCTCTAGGACCAAAGTCTGAGACTGATTTATCCTGATATTCCTAAAGGCAACACCTTTGAGTAAGTGTTTGTGTTGTTTAAATGCTCTGATAGCACTACAGATACCATTTTGTGCCTGCAGTGGTAAGATACTTCAGATCGTGCTTTGCCATTTAGTCCTCTGCTGCAGTCAATAGATTAAATAAGTCTCTTTTCTTAGCAAAACCTCTAGGTTCTGTATTGATTCTGAAGCCTTTCTTCACGAACCTAATGCTTTCTTGGTCCCTTGACCATCTCCTGCAATATTGGCTACCCTAGTTTTCTGTTACAAATACAAATTAGGCTACTGTTTGTATGGCGGTTTTTAACATTTTGTTGTTGTTTGCTGGGTTACTTGACCTCACATATGCAGAGCCAGATACATATTTTACTGTTGTTTTGTATATCATCTGTAGTCCCACGGTGTGTTCAGTCATCAACAGGATGAGAAATCCTACAGTTAGGTTCTTCTAGCTTGATGGAGACACCTCTCAGCCTAGTACTAGCAACCTATATTTTAATTTAAAATAAAATAATAATGATAATGTTACTCCAACAATGCTACATTAATTTTTAAACTGCAGAACATGCTTAAATTATTATCCAATGTATGAAGGTCATTTACTGTTTTTCTCTTGCACTGGGTTAAACAGAGTTTAAATTGAAATCATCTCTCTTCTTGGCATTTTTAGACTGCATATTAACTTGTCTCAAAAATAATCAGACAGTTATTTTGGAAAAAGAATATGATAATTCAGTATCTTTTCCTTCAGGCTATGAAAGAGCCCCTATAATATTATGATTCCTAGAGAATACAGTGTGCTGTGACCTTGGTAGGTAACTGATGACACCTCACATAAGCACCTACTTTTGCTGTATATGATGTTGTTTGCGGGATCATGTTTGCAAAAAGTGCCAAAGCTAGCAAGAGCCACAAACATTAATAAATTCCACTGTAGCAACAGTAACAACAAAGAAGGAATGAAAACACAGAATACAAAATTTGTCATCTTAAATAGAGCAGACAGTCTTGAAAAAAAAAATTCTTCACTGTGCATTTTCTATCTTCAAACTATTTTAAAAGCTGCTTTTAATTTGAGTTAAAATTGCTCTGTAAATATGGAAAACCAAAGACTGACCTATGAAAACTAAACTCACCGTTTTGTTCAGAAAAACATTACACAGTCATGTAAGACTAAATGCCTCTATTGGAAACAATATTATTTCTTTAGATCACTGAAGACATTTTGTTTCCAGCTTTATGTTACTGAGTAAAACTGACTTATTTGACAGTGGCTTTATTTCATTGGTAGTACAACTATTGAAGAGGAATGGAAGGGAAAACAAATTGAGTTTGAAAGAGGTAACAACCTGTTACATAAGTAATAATGTTCCTTTTTTTTTTTCTGCTTCCCATGCTCTCTTCCCACACTACGTGAAGAGATCATTCTTCTTCCAGTGAGACTCTAACCATAGCCGAGCAGATGACATGAGCATAAACAGCTGGGATTTCATTTGTGCATCAAAGAGAGAAAAAAAAAAGAAAAGAAAAGCTAGGAAGTTCCTAGGAAGCAAAAGTCAATGTAATTTTGGAATAAACTTATCCAATGACTTATAATTACTTGATGATAATTCCTGTCCGAAAGCATCTTAACAACTAGACACCTCCAACTTATTTGCACAACTTCATGATTTTTGCCATATCTTTGCAAAAATTTACACGGTATTCCATTAAATTTAGGTGATTAACCACGAAATGATGTGAACTACAGAAATCACAAAACATTCTCTTTATTATAGTGAGATCGGGTCACCTTTCCTGTTGCCAAGGCAATGCCCATTCTTCCTGATGCCCATGTCTGCAGAGGCCTTTTCCCACCTTGCCAGACCTAAAGCGTTGTGTTAAGAAGGCTGCATGCAAAGGCAGACAGACGTTGGTTTCCTAGGCAGGTTAGACTCACACATTTATTATATATTTATAGTTTATAGATTTAACATTATGCATTAAAAAATAAATAAATAAATCATAATCCCTACCTCAAAGGTAAGGATTTAATGAGAAAAGGGGCTAGTTGCATTTACTTCTGGGATTTGCCTGTGTCAGGAAAGAGAAGTAATGGGATTTATGAGGAATAGAGCAGCCCAACTCACATCTACTTTGTCTTCTGGTATTTTTAACTGCAATCTGTGATTTTTATTAATATCTTATTCCTTGGCAATTAGAGTCATCAGCAAAAGGGTAATATTTTTTTTTCATCTTTCTATATCGTTTATTGAAAGACCAGGTGTAAGTATTTGAGAGAATGACCTTTCCACTAAGCTATAGCAATAATATTTATACTACTTCTACTCTACTGGTAAGCAAGTGCTTCACAGCTCACTTTTGCTGTGAGTTGTTTGATAAACTGTAGGATGTGATAACATTTATGTGTTGTTTTGAATAGCTAAGCCACATTGTTTAGTGAGTTAGAAAAGAGCATCTTATCCTTGTCTTAGGCCAAGTGAATTGTAGCTAGGGTTCTGCACATTCCACCTAGAGTATTTAGCTAGGATGACTGTAGAAAGTGTTTGTAAAAGAATGATAGCCACAGCCAAAATGAGTCGTTTGCAAGACATGTTCTTCATAACCAGGAAACTATACTCATTCCATTCTGTGCCAGTTCGGGTTGGTTGTTGTTTTCTTCCATCTGCTCAAACAGATGTTTGGCACTTTAAATCATTTAGCTCTTCTAGGTTTTGATGGACATCAAATTCCTGAGCACCTAGTGGAATTTATTACAAAATGGATTTTTGTTGATTGGTTTTGTTTCTGATTTTGTTTCGATTCTTTCACAGTTGTTTTTTTTTTCCTTTGCTGGA
>WEIS01071666.1:143408-155002 GCA_013389965.1 Todus mexicanus | reverse complement strand
TTAAATTTGTGCCAGTTTTGCCTGGACAGTAATGCCTGGATCAAAGGAGCTTGTGAAAGAAATTAAATGCAGTATGGGTAGGTTCCCTGTGCCTGCATGTTATAAATACACACCACAAATGTTAGCTTTTAGGCTTAAATTCCACCTTCTGAATGAGCTATTATTTCCGCACAGCCAAGCAGCCAGATGAGATTCTTGCTTTTGTATTTTGATGAGTAAAGAGGATCTGATGTCTTGGATGCCTCTGATCCAGCCCAGAGCTTTCTTCTGCACTTAATCAGCTACAGTCTTCGTACCTCAGCTGTAATGTGGAACAGTAAGAGGCTTCAGGTATTGATCAATGAGTGCAAAACCTTTATCAAAAAGTGGTCAGCATCTTCGCAGAGCAGCTCGGGCTTTGTCAGGATGTCTGTGGCACTGGAGGCATGGAGAGCATTGTTCACAGTGTCACTAGGTGCAGCACTCACACGCTTTCCAGGGTGGCACATCCCTTCTAAATTAGGGTTCTTCTCTTCCAAATTAGATGTTAAACTTGGTGACAGAAAACCAGCAGCCACCCTTGAGTCGATGCTTTGCAAAGAAGAAGGATGCTGCTGATGGGCACTATCTAGAGTCCAGGGCGAGGTTTTTCTGGGGTATACTTACCCCCTTGCAGGGCAGGGAGTCCTGAAGAGGTAGGAGTGAGAAGCTGTTGCCTCCACCAGATGTGTTTTCAGATGTCGCAGTTCCTTGTCTTGCAGAGTCCCATTGCTAATCTGCTGCTGAGGTTCAGCCCTGCACACTGCTGAGCTCCTTCCCTAGCCTAAGCTTCAATACCCTGTGAGCAGATGCTAGTAGCTGTTATGATCTGTAAAGCAATTGTTTGTTTTCAGCAGAGCAGTAACAAACTGCAGCTCTAAGGAACCATCTTTCCACGTTGCTCAAGCTCCAGCTTTCTCAGCTTGTTTACCAGAAGCCAGATCCAACTTTGACACAGACCAGAGATCACAACTGGCAGAATCAGACCTGGACAGCAGATCAGGTCCATGCAGAGTGTGCAGGAGTTTTCATATGAACACAAGCTCTCAGTCCCGTGCTTCAAGGTCATTTGCAGGACAAATAGCTACTCACCAGCTCCTTTACAGTCGAAATGGAGGAAGGGTCATGGCATGTGACAACGACCCTTCTGCTACTGAAACGCATCTTCCAAACCAGTTCCTGCACACAGAGTGTTGCAGGAGGCTGATATACAGCTGCCAACATCGAAATAAGGGCTAAAGTTGGGTAGAACTACAAGAGCCCACTGGGAAATGGTTTTCCCCAGGAAAACCATGAGATGAGCTGCCATGAGCCACCCTGGTTCTCTTTGAGGGGCAACTATGAAGGGTACTCTAAAAACTCCATTGAATCAGAAGCTGAGCCATAGGCACATAGAGAGGCTGCAGCGAAACTAGAGCAGCCTTTAAATCCGGTTATCAAGGCAGCAGCAGCCCCGTTTTGAGGTAGACAAGACAGCAATCAGGAAGGAGAAATTTTTCCCAGAGCAGCACCACAGTAGGCAGGCTGCAAATGCCTGTTACTCATCTCATTAACAGCAAGGTGCCACAAAAAGGGGAAGATCCCTTTCCTGAAATTTTGGGGGGTCAAACTCTGCCTGTAGTGCAGAGAAACGCCTGTGCCCACCGGAGGGACTCCTGTTTCTACTCCAGATTCACAGTGCTGGAAGTGAGAGCAGGATCTAACCCTGAAGCTGTTTTAATATCAAAAAGAAACATCTGTTTCTTTGATTTTTATTTTTTAAAAAAAAAAAAAACTAAGCCTCAGACAACAGCGTAAATAGCCTCTCAAAGATTTGGATTTCTTCTCCCTTTTTTACAAATGGTAATTTCAGTCTGATGAAAGGGGAGTAAAGTGACGCATTGACTACACAAGCTGTCTGCACGGAGGGAAAAGTGGTTCATGCCCAGGAATGCAGGGTGCCTCTCCAAGCCTTCCCCACCTACTGATACCACGTCATTGCCGTGGGCCTCAGTTTCCCCCTCTGATAAAGGATGCTCACCTTTTGAAAAGCAGCATCAAACAAGAAGGTCACTTGGCAGCCACTTGTCCATGCCCCTGCAGCTCTCTGGGGACATTTCACAAGGCAAGGCTTCCTTCTTGGCATTTTCTTAGCTGCAGGAAAAACCACCGGCCTCACCCCTTGGCAGAGAGATTTCTCCCTTATCCTGCCCATCAAGTCAGGCAGCCAATTTTATCAGAGGCCCTACCCCTTAGGAGCCAGAGGGTAGCCCACCGATTCACTTCAGCCACCCCATCTTGCAGGGACTGATAACAGCTCTTCATGCCACAGGCTGCAGCCCCATCTTGCTACCAGGAGTTACCCACCCTCTGTCACCAAGACCAAATTTCAGAAACACTGCAGCTTGTTTTCACATCCTTCGGTTGGTTTGTTTTTCCGTGGGTTATTTTTATTCTTACCCTCATCCCAGTCATACTGGATATTTAATGTTTCAGCCAAAGCAATAAGAAATAAAGGGCAAAGAAAGTGAATCGGGATCCAGAGCATTTCAATAAATTAAAAGGAAAAAAAAAATTAAAGGAGAAAGAAAAAAAAAAAAAAAAAAGAAAGAAAGAAAGAAAGACATAGCCCAGCACAGAGGAAGCAAAGCAATCAGAGCAAAAGCTGTCAGCTTTGCCAGTTCCCGTTTGTTCGCAGATCAAATTCACTGCCTCTCTCGTCCAAAAGTAACAACTCCTAAGCCTCCCTCATGCTCCCAGTGGAGGTGTTTTCCATATTGGAAACAAATCTACTTTGACATTCCTGATGCTGTTTTACCCAAATTGCCCTCTGTCGAGCTGCCTCTCACGTTTCCCATTTGTACCACATCATGTCTCTGGGACAAATGTGAGGCCAAAGTGACCTCAGGCAGTGCTGGCACCAACCTGGGCTCGCTTTCACCCAGCCACTGGTTTTCGCCAAGAAACCAGCCAAAGCTCCCTGCCATCACATCCTTCTCTTACCCGTCCCTTCCTGCCTTGGGAGAAATCTGGCCCAATACAAAGCACGTTGGGCAACCAAACCCCAGACTGTGCATTGCTCAGTGGGTAAGGGTCTTAGTGTTGACTTCCAGCCAGCAATGTCTGCTTAAATGTCCTTTCCCTGCATCACCTTGAAGCTCCAAACCTTCAGAAAAACCCACCTCTGCCCTGCTGGAATCTTGCCACCAGGCAGTGGAAAGACAGAAGAAAACTTTGCAAACAAAAGGAGAAAGTCCCTACAACCCATGTTGGCTGCAAATGCCCCCATGGCAGCTTCACAATTAAGTATCTAACTGTTACGGGTTCCCTCCAGGCAGGAATTTCAGATGGTCCTATCCTGTCTGTGTGCCTGAATGTGCTGATCTCCATTCTGAGCTGCTACTCTCACAGCATCCCTGCTGACCACCCTGTGCAGAGAGACAAGATGCTTGTAAACCATCAATAGCAATGGCCGTGTAGGATGGTCTGCTGTGTGTAGTCAAGATATTTAAGAGATGTTTTTCATGTACTTGAGGCATCAGTGGCACTGAATTATGCATTTGCTAGGGGATCGGGTAGCATCATGGACAGCCAGACTCTAAGAACTGAGCAAGATAATACCTTGCAGAGACTCTGTTGGCCCAGCTGGAGGCTCAAAAGCAAGAATCCATGGATGGAGACTCCCATCGCCACCAGACAGTGATCACCTCACTTGTCCAGTGGATTGATTTCCTATAGCAATATCCAAGTAAATTAATTTGTTGGGCTGATGGTTTGTTGTTTTTTTTCCTTTAACACTCTCTCTGTGCAGTGCTTGAAAGACACAGCACCAACAAGCCTTTAGTCCTGCACACACCTTTGGTCCCACACAGCACCTCTGGCTGGTTGACTTTTGCAGATGTTGAACTCATCACCCAGAGCCTTTTCTCTAATTTTCCTTACCTATTGCAGATCCAGCCTGATTTTGATCCAATGTCTCCAGGCATGATTCGCATCTGATCTGGTTTCAGCAGTGACCTACAAGAGTGTGGATCAGCCCCTCCATCTCCAAAGGTCTTTGCAGAGATGTACACAGCCTCACTAAGGCTGAGGTAGAGGGTGTAATGAGGAGAAAACCGAATCACGAAAAATGAATAATTATCAGTATCCCAATTAAGCAGCAGTGGTGGTAGCCAACCACGGGCAGCTAGAGGAGGAGAGCCAGCATTCCTGCAGCACCAGTGCCTCATTAGGCAAGCAGGTCACCTTCACCTTGCCTAGACCCTACCTGTCAGGCCACCACTGAAGACAGCCACAGGGGGACACACGGGGAGATCTTCCCCTCCTTTTCACATCTCCAAGATTACATTTCACCACTGCAGTCGCTGGACAAGAGCTGTAAAGACTCGTGTTGTCTTGTCTGCTTGAGAGCTGCACTATCCTGATGGGTGGCGAACAGCTGAGGGATGAGGAGGAACCGGCAAAGTCGGTTTAATATCATTTTCCTTGTTATTATCTCTCAACTTCTCCCCACCATTTGCTCAAGCTTCAGTAAAACTCCTTGCCAAACAAGCAGCTACCCAAATAGGCCTCCATGTCCGCAGGACTCTATTTATAACCTAGATCCCATTTAGTAGATAAGCCAAGGAAATTCAAGCAGGATTTAAGCTGAGTAGTTATCTGTCACTGGCGGACAGTGTGCATCATGCTAGATTTACTGGGGACATGGAAGGCAGAGGGACAGGACCAAACAACCTCCAGAGCAACCGGCCAGAAAAGCGAGGGATGCAACCGCTGCTGCCACAGACACAGCTCTGGGACATTTTGGGACCAGGCAAAGAACAATGAAAAAAAAAACTTCCCTGGGATGTCAGGAGACTCTTGCACACCCCAGGATCCTGTAGGTATCAGCATCTCTTCTCCTTTCCTCCTCCAGCTTCACACCCCCACCCCAGGCATGTATTGCTAGCTAGGGTTTCACTTGTCTTTCCAGCTAGATATTATGGTATAAGATGATACACTTAACAGGGTTGTGAAATCTGCTATAAAGTTTACTGCCCTACATCAATATAATGCCCTGCAAAGTTAATGTGGAGATACCTATTTTATAACAAGGACAAATGAAAACATCTCCCATTAGCACCCGGCATTTCTGATGGCCAGATGCTGCAATGAAATGGGTGGAGAATATTAATACATGTATGTGTAAAGCTATGCACATGTACATACCCATGCGTATACCTATATAAAAATGAGAGAATATTGGATTTGCTCAGATATTCTGCAATGTTCAGAGGCTTTGTATCCATGCCGCAGGACAGATTGGCTGCAGATCCAGAGACACTTCTCTGCTATTACACCATGTCAATTTTTCATCATCTCAGAGGTCCTTGTCATGGAAAAATGAATAACTTCAAATTGATCCAAGGGCAGAGTTAAACATCCGGATGTAAGTGCAGCAAGGAGCAAAAAGCAAAGAGGAATCAGTTACTTTCATGCAAAGCAATGGCATTGGGGTCAGTCATCCAGGATGCTCAATTTGGAAATTCTTCTGGCCTCTCGAGGAAAACAGGTGGCTCCTAGAAATAAAATTCTTGTCAAGTATGTGTGGGTATTTGCACAGAAGGGTAGTGGGATGGAGCTCTGTGACCCACGCCTGTATTTGAACTGACAGCCATGGGGTACAGCTGGCAGACTGAGTATCCCTGGGACAAAATGAGATTGCTGGCTGCAAACCTGTTCAGCATTGAGCTGAACTCAACCCTTTCAGTGACAGCCTTTCATCAGCCCCCAGCCAAGCTTCAGCCATGTGCCCAGCACAGCCAGACTGCATGACCTCAGCTCCCTTCTGCCCCTCCTACGGCCACTGTGGCTACTTGAAGCCAAAGATTTTGGCAGCCACTCTCCTGATTTCTCCACTTCCCTTTGGTTTCTTTACAGTTCATCTCAGCTGCATCTCTTGTGGAGAGATACGAGTTTTCACAAGCTCTGCCCCAGTCTCTCCGCCAGTGGCCAACAGCTGGTCCAGTAGCAACCTGGAAGGTGTTGGGTGAGAGCTATGGGGCTGTTTGTCACCCCCGGAGAGCGGACAAGGGCACCTCAGCCTCACAGTCCATCCACATTCCTTTCTTCCCATGTGTGCCCACAGCATCACCCCCACCCCAGCTGAGCTTTTCAGTCTCCCAAGCACCAGGGTGTATCCCAAAGCCATACCAGCAGCTAGCAGAGGAAGTGTCATCTACAACTTCCTCCCCATTCCTTCTCATCCTCATGGCTTCACTGTCTGCATCCATGTCCCCAGGTGCCAGGTCAGCAGTGGAGATTCAACAAGCCCAACCCCCTTCATGGCACCAGTGTCGTGGAGGGTTGCATCAGTATCCTGGAAAGCAACGTTTCAGCTGAACATCAAGTCCCCATTGCCTGGGGATGGCAATCTCAGGCAGGGTCAAGAAAATTGACCCCGTGCAGTGAGCCCTCTGCCACGTCCTTCCTCCCTGCTGTGGCCTATGCCCCATGTCCAGCCTCCCCCTGCCTTGTCTCTCCCTGCCCTCTCCCTCCAGACACTGTCACCTCAGCCTGTCCTTTCAAAAACAGACATTATTATAGACACTATATTTTTTAGTCCTATTGTAAAGTGCTGAAAGACGTGAAATGAAAGGTATTAAATACAATCAAAGAGTTGAAAGACGGTGTCAACTAGACTTGCAGGAGTGATAAGAGTTTTTTCCTGGTTTCTCCCCGTGTGATAGTCTGCACATGGCACGGCCTGGAGAGTACGAAAAGGGAAACAAGCACCACACAATGACAGCTCTGCCTGCGTACAGCTCAGCAAACATGAAAAGAAAGGTCTTACAATAGAGCAAGTCCCCATCAAAAGCCTGAGCAATGGATAATGCCAACCTGCAGCCGAAGGAAACATTAAAACCCTCCGATAAGAAAAGGCTGAGAGGAATTAGTTATACATCACCACCACCTGCTGGGTGGCACAGGAAGGATCTCCGGCTGCTGCCACCCTGCCAGGCAAGGTCACCCCAAAAAGTGTGCAGGACCACCCAGGAGCATCTGGCTGCCTACCTCTCCAGCAGATATCGCAAGGCAAGGAGAGCTATCTCCAATCAGCAGCCTGAGAGCACCGGGATTTTAAAAGCATGTGTGAAGCTAATCTTTTTTGTTACTGTATCAATCCCAGGCAAAATAACAGACGGTTGCTGGAGGATGGGATTAATAAAGAGTTAAAGAAAGGTAAAATAATTAGGGCCCTGCTCATGGGGCATATGGAGAATGGGGCTTGTCAGAGCAGCTTGCTCTAATTTTTTGCGGAGATTACAAATTTGGTGGAGAGAGATAATAGCGTTGCTGTAATGTACTTAGGCTCTTGTAAGCCATTTGATCTGCCCCTGCCTGACACTCTGATTAATAAACCAGAGCTATAGCGAATCAGCATGGCAGACAAGATGTGCAGAAAAGCAGCAAATGAGGACACCCAAATGGGATTAAATAAGGGGAGCTGCCTCCATGAGAGCATTTCCTGGGGCATCCTCAAGTCCCATCCATCACATGTGCTCATGGGTCACAGGCAAGAAGATGCAGCCACCCTGCAGGTAGGAATGGCATGAGCTACACCAACGGGGTAGGAGGCCTGACCAAGCAGCTCTGCAGAGCATCTGGATGCTGCCCCAGGGGATGTTCAGCTCAGCTCTTAGGCTGCTAGAGCTGAAAAGTTTATTGCAGCCCTGGATGTAAGTAGGATCATGCTAGACTAGAGGTAAACTTCTCCAGCCTCAGTGAGAGTGCATTGTCAGGGCTGGGGTTTGAGGGATGTGCCGATGTGAGGTCCTCCCAGGGAGAATCACAGAATCATAGAATGGTTTCATTTGGAGTAGACCTTAGAAATCATCTAGTTCCAACCCCCTGCCATGGACAGGAACACCTCCCACTGGACCAGCTTGCTCAAAGCCCCCATCCAACCTGGCCTTGAAGACTTCCAGGAAGGGGGCATCCACAACCTCTCTAGGTAACCTGTTCCGGTGTCTCACCACCCTCACAGTGCAGGACTTCTTCCTAATACGTAATCTAAACCTACCTTCTTTCAGCTTGAAACTGTTACCCCTCATCCTATCACTACACTCCCTCATGAAGAGTTCCTCCCCATCTCTCTGGTAGGCCCCCTTTAGGTGCTGGAAGGTTGCTAGAAAGTCTTCCCAGAGCCTTCTCTTCTCCAGGCTGAACAACCCAGCTCTCTTAGCCTCTGCTCACAGGAGAGATGTTCCAGCCCTTTGGTCATCTTCATGTCCCTCCTTTGAACTCAAGAAGGTCCAAGTTTTTCTCTTGCTGGGGGCCTCAGGGATGGACACAGTACTCCAGGCAGTGCCTCAGAAGAACAAAGCAGAGGGGAAAAATCACCTCCCTCAAACTGCCAGCCACACTGCTATTGAAGCAGCCCAGGACATGATTGGCTTTTGGGGCTGTGAGTGCACATTCCTGCCTCATACTCAGTTTTTCATTCACCAACACCCCCAAGCCCTTCTCCATAGGGTTGCTCTCAATCCATTCATCTCCCAGCTTGTATTGATACTAGGGATTGCCCCAGCTCAGGTGCAGAACCTTGCAGCTGGCCTTGTTGAACTTCACAAAGTTGGCACAGACCCATCTCTCAAGCCTGGCCAGGTCTCTCTGGATGGCATCCCTTCCCTCAGTCGTGTCTACTACACCACTCAGCTTGGTGTCATTGGCAAACTTGCTGAGAGTGCACTTGATCCCACTGTCCTTGTCACTGACAATGATGTTAAACAGCACCAGTCCCAATACTGACCCCTGAGAAATGCCACTCATCACAGTCCCCACTCAGCCATCGACAGCTAGTCTTCAAGTGTGGCCATCCGGTCAATTCCTAGAGAGCGTGATGGATCACACTCAGCAGCCCTCCATCTTTGCTGCCCCTTTGCCAACCCAAATCCTCCCACCTCAGAGGATTTAAAGCAGTAATTAAAAGCAGCTGTTACTGAAGGTTTGCACTAAGGCCTCACCGGTGAGCTGCCCTCCTTCCTCACAGAGTTAGATGGACTTGGAGTGTGATAAAGGCATGAGACATGTTAAAGGGCAAGCTGGGGGAGTGCTGTGTCTGACCTCTAGGCTGCCTGTCTCACCTCCCATCCCTTGCTGCTTCACAGCACAGGTCTCAGCCCATCAGCATTCCCAGAGAGGTACCACACCCGAGCTGTCCTCACAGGTCCTGGCACTGAATTTGCCATACCACCCCAAGCAACCCCCCCACACCATCGGAGAAATCCCCAAAGCAGATTCCCTCACTCCACAGGTCCCATGGTCCCTCTGCTCCTGCCCTTTCCCTCAGGAATGGCCAGGGACTTTGGACAGAAATTCTTTTTATCCACAAAACACCAGTTCATCAAAACGCTTCCTAAGGAAAGGTCACTTCAGAGGAATTTCTCTTTCCAAAAGCCTTCTGGGGAAAGAAGGGGGGAAAAAAAAAAGGGGGGGAGAGAGAGACACGCAATGGTTTAACTATCCTGTTTCAACAGCTTTAAATGAAAAATAAATCTTCCCCCCCAACCCCCCACAGGTGCCAAATGACTTTTCATTTGGAAATGGGAGATCGTTATCATCTTCAAAAAGAAACAAATAGAAAAGGGCGAAATCAAAAGAAAATCTCTGGAAAATGCTGAAGTGAAACACTTGGCTCAGTTCAACGCAGCAAGAGGGATTTGGGCTGCACTTTGCAAGGTTGCCCAGGGTGACTTTCATCCCAGCTTGGGGCTGGGTAGGACTCCTGAGTCTTGACAAGCATCCCAGGACAGCGGAGCTGGTTCTCACGCCCCGCCACAGCAGCAGCTTTGCGGCACACAGGGACAACAGCTGAACATCTTTCAACCGATGCACTTGCTGGGAGCAGAGACCCCACAACTCACGACATGTCAGAGCAGTGGCTGAAGGTGGTGCTGGGTCCAAGGGACCGCTCGGGGAACAGGTCTTGCTGGGGGTGCAGAGCAGCACGGATACTGGGTACATGGAGAGAAGCGGGCCAGTGTTTCTGTTCTAGGCTCCTCACACGTGCTCACAGCCCCCCGACATCATCCCCAGCCCTCAGCTGTTACAGTTTAGGCTGAGTGGGGAGCAGGAATGCCAGCAATCAGGCATCCAGAAGGGAACCCAGGCCCGGTTCAATATTGAAAGAAGAAGGGCTTTGAAAGGAGCACACTCATTTTCCCGTTTCGTCCGTTGCCAAGAAAACCGGGGGGATGGAGGAAGGGGTGAAGGGGTGGGGGGAGCAGTGGAAAAAATGTCTTGGCTGGCCCTCTCTGCCTTTTATCTCATGGGCAGGCTGCCGAGACAGGGTCTTCCCCCTGCTGAGCCCGCTGGCAGATCAAATGAAAGGAGGGAAGAGTTATAACCATCCCCACTGTGGCCCCCTCCCTGCAAGGAAAAGGAAAGGAGGAAAGAGCAAACGGCCCCACGATGCCAGTACTTCCCACTCGAGCTGGAGGGCAACCGGTTAGGTCTCCAGCATCCATGCAGTGACCAGGAGATATCCCTCTGGATGGCAAAGAGAACCTCATAGAGATCCAGATGTGGTCGGCAGGGGGGCCATATCCCCATAGAGGAGATAGCACAGCTCCGCAGCCTTGAACCAAGGAGGGCGGTCACCAGTGGCACCATCTCCCCAAGGTCTGTTGTGCCCCTTCCTCTGTCGTGCCAGGCCCTTCAGAGCCAGTTTCGAGCAAATAGCTTAATTAAATGCCTTTATTCCAAGGACTCCCTCTGTGTGTTTGTGTATTTGTGGATTAACAGTTAATACAGTAAGAGGCTTTATTGTAACTAAATTGATTTTTTTTTCCTTTTTTTTTTTTTCCTTCCTTCTGTATTGCTTTCCTGTCTTCCCACTCACCAGACTGTCTTCCTTTGGCACAGGGTTTCCCACGGGGATCATCACCTTCATTGTCCAACAGTGCCAGTGAGGGTGTGATGGGGAGGTGATCATGGCCAGAGCCTAGCCAGGGAGGTTTGAGGGACCAACACATCTTTTTTTCAGGAAGAACAGGTAAGCAAGTGAGCTTTGTCTGTGACTGTTGTATAGGGGAGAAGAGATTCCTAATGTGTATGGAGTGTTACCTTGGTAGGCATGGTGGGCACAGGCTGGGTGGGGAGCACGAGCCCTCCCTGGACCAAAGTCCAGGCATGTTGCACTTTCCAAGGCAACGAGGCCACAGGTGCCCAGAGGTAACCCCCAGCTCCAGTTCCACCTGCAGACCCATGAGGATTGCTTGGCAGGGCCTGTATCATCCCACCATCTTTTTCCTTCCAGTGCAGTTTGACTTCTTTACATTATAATTAAATTGTGACCAGTCCATTGATCTCATGCACCTGGTGCTTAACTCGGAGGCTGTGACTGCAACAGATCCATGAGGAATCAAGACCACGTAAGACCAGACTTTGCTGGTCCATTGCTCAGCATCCTCAGACTGCTCCAAAAGCTCACTGTGTATTACTTTGGCAGGTAAATGCAGTCATTATCCAGGCCTGGACATTACTCAGGATTTCTCAGGATGGGTTCAGACCTTTCCTTTTTCCTTTCCTTTTTCCTTTCCTTTTTCCTTTCCTTT
>WEIS01071666.1:132484-143382 GCA_013389965.1 Todus mexicanus | reverse complement strand
ACTCACGATCTCTCAGGATTGGTTCATGCCTTTCCTTTTTCCTTTCCTTTTTCCTTTCCTTTTTCCTTTCCTTTTTCCTTTCCTTTTTCCTTTCCTTTTTCCTTTCCTTTTTCCTTTCCTTTTTCCTTTCCTTTTTCCTTTCCTTTTTCCTTTACTTTCCTTTACTTTCCTTTACTTTCCTTTTTCCTTTCCTTTTTCCTTTCCTTTCCTTTTTCCTTTCCTTTCCTTTCCTTCCCTTTCCTTCCCTTTCCTTCCCTTTCCTTCCCTTTCCTTTCCATCCTCCCCTCTTCCCTCCCTCCCCCTTGCCCCATGCCCCTGCTCCTGCCACAGGTGGGCAGAGATGCTCTCGACACTTCCCATCCACAGGCAGCGGGAGCCAAAGCTGTAATTAAACTTGGCTGGAAGCAATGTGAATCAAAAGGCTGTTAAAAAAGAAACGAAACAAGGGTACCTGCGGGATTACGTGAGACAGAAAAATGCAAAGCCGGCTTCCAGCCGTCCATAAAATAGATGCCGTCTCCTTTCCCATTGGCAGGGTTTGGCTGAGCACAAAAAGGAAGGGAAGAGGATTTTTATGGGAGTTATTTATAGCCTGGATGAATAGCGGTGTGTCTGCTGGTGGGTTACTGCCTCTCAGCGTGTGCTGAGGCTGGGCTGAGCAAGGGGTGCCAGCCTCGGCGGGTGCCACCACACTGCGTTTGGGACGGCAACCTGAATACAGCCCTGAGCTCTGGCCATCCCTTCCGTCCCGGACAGGGGTGGCATCAAAAGAGAGGAAATCAGGAGGAAGAAGAATGGGAAGGAGCAGCAAAGGGCAGCTGCTTGCTCTCCAGCAGCTTTGCCTTGGACAATGTCGCCATGCACCTGCATGGAGACAAGCAATGGGTTGTCCCAGCCCAAGGACCACCATGCCAGGACATATCCATCGTCCTTTCCTCCTTAGTATCTTCACTCTTGGCCTGGCTGCTTTTCCTCTCTTTTCTGGTTTGATGGAGGCATCCAAAAAACCTTCCCCAGCCCCGCCCCAGGAAGCTGGTGCAAAGGTTCATCTCTTTGTGAACAAAGTAAGTTCAAAATCATCACCAAACTTCAAGCAAAGCTCAAAAGTTGTCACTTCAAGAAGCACATTCATTAAATAAAGGGGGGTAGAAAAAGAAAAGGCAGAAAGGACGAGGAAGGGGGGGGGGGGAAAGAAGAAAAAAAAAAGATTACCTTGCTGAATTAATCAGGCTTCACTGTAATGTTCAGCCTCGGATTTTATTTCCTGTAATAAGCCCATTAATACGGGTGTCTATAGCAGGGGGCTTTTAGCAGCAGGCACCATTAGTGTAACGAGGAAGGGCTAATAGAGTTTTATTGGAATTTTTACTTCGACATCACAGCCTTTTAAAACAGCTGTCTCAATAGGCATTATTATTCTGATTAACATTCAGACAGCACAAATCATAGTGATGCCCTTGGTGTCCCGCAGGCTTTGTCATAATCATTTCAAGTCCCCGATGTGTTGGCTGGTCCTTGGGGTGGGGGGGAGGGGATTTTAGACCCCAGCAGAGGCTGTGGGTCATTTCTTTTCTTCCATGCCAACCTACCAGCTACCTCTGCGGGGGCCTGCCAGGCTGAGGTGGAGTGGGGTTCTGCTGTTACCAAAGAGCAGTGGAAGCAGCTGGAACCGGCCAGATGCTTTCTGAGCATCTCTGAATCCCAAGGGAAATTTGAAAGTGGGATGGGAAGGGTTAAAAAGCAAGCTGGCTTCCTGGGTACCCATCCTGGCTTCGCTCTCACTCTGTTTCTCTCCAGTGTGAGAATTCAATATCAATTTTTTTAAATTAAATTGGATTTAATATAAACATTTTTAATTATGTGAATAATTAAATATTACGCCAGCAGCTTGGGCGCACAAAATCAGCAGTTTGACAGGCAGCGTTGTTTCAGGGCAGCAGCTAGTAGCAAAGCTGGAAAAGGTTTTCCTTTTGTCTGCAAGACCTGTGTTAGGTGGGATGGAGTCAGGTCCAAGCTGGAGGCACTGCAAGGGTGCACCAGAGGTGCTACACCAGTTCTCATACAGGAGCACCTGTAGGGCTAGCGCAGGGGCTCCTACTGCCTGGCCAGACGACGTGGATGGGGTCTGGCCTCCGAGTTATTGAACCTATTTGAACCATGGGGAAACTGACGCACAAGGAAGGGTAGCAATTTGCCCACAGGGACATCACAGGCAGCCCAGGAGTCCTGCCTCCCAGCTCAGCCACGCAACCAGGAGGGAGTGAATGAGCTGCCATGAGCTATAGACAATTGCAAGCAAAGTAAGTGTGAGATTAAACACCAAAAGCAACCAGGCTGTAAATGGACTTTCTGCTTTTATCTGTCACGTTTTGTTCCACGGGGCTAATTTGTGAGGATGTTTTATTGCAGTCAAGTGTGACAGCATGTGTCGGGATCAGCAGCTGGCTTGTTCCAGCTCTGGCCATACCCTGCAGGGCTTAAACCACCCTGGGTGCATTGGAGCAGGTGTTTTGGCTTGGCGCCGGGCAAGGGAGCCTGAAGGCACTGGACAGGCCGGACACGTACTAATTACTTCCTTATTAGCATCTCATTAGAGCTTCTCCACCTCCTCCATTCTCCCAAGGGCTCTGCTTCTGCCAGGAGTCACCTCATGCCCAGCTGAACCCCAGGGGGTGACTTTCCACTTCGGATTCATCCTGGCATTGCGTTGTCTTCATGCTCCCAAGGCTTTCTGACTGCTTCATCAGCACTGCTGAACATAGTTCGCAATAATTTACACCTTCCTTCTGCAGAACATCAGGATGAAGGGGAATCCCTCCTTCACATTGGCCAAGGGTCAGGCACAGAAGTTTGTGAGCTCTCACAGCTGGCTCCAGCAGCAAGGGCTTGCCAGGCACAGCTGGGGTGCCTGGTCTTGGCTATGTCAGGAGCTGGCTGGATATCATATCCAACTTGCACCTTGCGAGGACTCCCACCTTCTCCAAGCACCTTCCCGGCTGCTGGATAACCCCCTTTTCAGTGAAGTATGTCAGCTGCCCCTAACTCAGACTAACCCCCGGTTCTCCCAACCACGCCTTCTCCCCTCCCTCCCCAGCTGGTTGTGTTTGAGGTGAACACAGCAGGAATCTGGACCCTCCTGGGGTTCCTTCTCCTCTAAACAGAATCTCCTGACCCCGTGATAGGGTGTCAGGATGGGACAGAGGCTCGAAACCAAATACAATGGCATGTCTCCACTGCCGAGAGCCAGGCCCTGAGGTATCTCCCCAACCCCAGACACGCAGGAAATTTGGGAGGGAGCTGAGGGAATCCACTTCTTAGTAACCAGATGGATGCTGCAGCGTGATGGCATTTAATTAGTCACATCTCTCAGATGATTAACAAATTCTGCCCCCGGGGCTGCTGGCCTAAGGCTCATGCAGAGCTCGTGGCTTGCTGGTGCTGGCAGGCAGCATCCAGACGTCCCATTGTGTCCACCTGGCACCAGCAGCGCTCCCAAGACACATGGTTCCCAAGGGCTCTGAAAATGCCTCACAGGGAGGTCTCAGTGACCATCAGCAGAGGAAAAAACACCAGCTGGCAGAAGCACGGGCAAGTCACCTCCAAAATTGTTTTGTGCTGGTCTCACCCCTTTTGAAAGTCCCTGCCAAGGCAGTGGCTGAGCCTGGGAGAGATGCCTCTGCTGGCCTGGGACAGGCTGAGCACTGTTTGCTGCCCCAGAGGTTGCTCCCCTGTTCCTGTGTGTCTACCTAATCCAAGGTCTAAAAGGGATCTGGGGCTTGTTTTCCATTCTCCAGGCACAGCAGATCTTCCTGCAGCACAGAGTTGCCTGCTGCAGAGCACCAGGGTGTTTATCATCTGCTTGAAAATTTTAATTGTTTTCACGTCAAGTGACTGATGGTGTATTTTAGATAGAAATAGGAGCAATTTAGCCTTCCCTCCATTTCCCTCCCTTTCTTCCTCCCTCTCTCCTTCTCTCCCCTCCTGTCTGCCTCCCTAAAAATTTACTAATTCCTTCTTTATTACATTCCTAAAAGCCCCATTCAGACACTAGCAGCAGAAGGCAAGGAGAAACTCAACGATAAGGGCAAAAACAACAGTAAAACTGGAATGAAATGACAGCCATAAACCCAGTACCAGGAGGGACAGTAAAACTGCAGTTTGGCAGGAGCAAGCAGGCCTGCACTAATATCTTTTTTTTTTTTTTCCTTTTTCTTCTGATTAAAACACTCTGGTCACAGATTAACTTACTTTGCTCAGTATTTATTGTCTCACCTGCGCTGGAAGGCAGGGAGGAGAGGAAGGGGAGTGGGCAGGACTGGGGACTTGGGATCTGCAGCAGGTCTGCAGCTGCCTAGGGTACAGACACATAATCAAAGATGATGAACGTGCCTACAGCAGCTATCTTCCATCACTGAGGGCTCATGCCAAAGGGTCTCTGTTGCAGCAGGGCAGCATCCCAGAACTTACGGGATGTAGCGATAGGATGAGGCGCAACAGTTTAAAACTAGAGAAGGGTAGATTTAGATTGGACGTTAGGAAAAGGTTCCTTACCATGATGGCAGTGGAACGCTGGAACAGGTTGCCCAGGGAGGTGGTTGAGGCCCCATCCCTGGAGACATTCAAGGTCAGGCTTAACAAGGGTCTGATCAATCTAATGATGTCCCTGCTTATTGCAGGGGGGTTGGACTAGATAACCTTTAAAGTCCATTCCAACCCAAGGCATTCTATGATTCTATGAACTTACCTGTGGCCAAAGGAGTCAGTGTCAGACCTGAGGATGCTCTGGGTCTCCCAAACATGTGGGTCAAGGGTGATGACGGAGACAGGCGCTGCTACAACCCGGACAAGCACACAGGTTTGTCTCAGTCAAGCCAAAGCCCCAGAAACTCTGAGGAAACCACATCGCTTGATAGACTGATCCATTTGGTTTAGTGGCATCAGAAAATGGGAAGGAAATGAGACTAAATTCCTGGCTACCCCCTCTCAAGTGTTGCTACATCCTCTACTGGTTATCCCTTGGTCCATGCAGAATGCAGGATGTGCTGGCCCAGCATAGAAGCACTGCACCCTTTTCCGACTTACAGCCCTATTAATGCACCACAGTTAGCAAAAGCCTTTTTACTGCATTAATTCCAAGCTTGAGCTTCATCTCAGCTCCCCTCGCTCTCCCCGTTGCCTACCCTCATCATCTTTCCAGAGCAGTTCAGCGCAGAGATTTCAGAGGATGCACTTGCCCTGAATGACAGGGGCTCAGCACAAGGATGACCCCATCACAGGGACACTTTCCCCCAGATCTCCAACAGCTCCCCTGCAGAAGTGAAATGGTACCAAGGCACATCCCTACAGGGAATCCCAACAAACCTCAGTTTTCCTTTGATGCTCTCAGGTCAAGAGCAATGGCCAGGTGCCCTGTATCCCCCCGACTCCACCATCCCACACCCAGCTAGACATTTTTAATCTCCTCACCATAAATAACTTTTCAGGTGCAACTGGGCCGTAACTACCAAAATAAAAAAGGCTTCAAGGCTTTACAACACAGCAGTGATGCTTCCTGTGAATTGCAATGCCTTTCCCTCCCCAGTAGCTCCATCTGCACCAGCCCGACACCTTCCCATGCCACAGGAAAGGCTCATTGCTCCCTTCCAGTCTTTCGCCCCACATTGCAAAAGCTAAAAATAGCAGGGCAAGAGGAGGTGGGTCTGTCATGAGGAAGGAGTGGTTCAGCATAGCCAGGGTCCAGCTCTCACATCCTCCTGTACCCCCTGCTTCTCCTCCACCTGCTGCTGACTTCCACCCTGAATGGTTCAGACGTTTTTTCAGGTGAGGGAAAAATAATATTTATTTTTTAAAAATGTAAAAATGCATTTTCGTGCCGTCTCCGAGCTGTTTTAGCAGCTGCTAAACTCCAGCAGCCGCTACGTGATGGGGAGTGCATCCCAGCATGGGTACCAGCGCTCCTCAGCACGTGCCACCTCCCCAGCCTCCGTCCTAAATCACAACACAACAAACAGGCTGTTCATTAGGCGCTGTTTAATTAAGCAATATGGATCCTGCCTCAATATTTACAATCCCACTTGTTCTGATTTATTAGAGAGAGAGTCTCGTTTTAAAGACGGCGACTGTAAAGTTTAATACCGCTTGACTTACTGCGAGTTTCATTTATGGCCCCGGGCCGAGGCGCTGCAGCCCAGGCTGGGAGCCGGCGGGCTATTAAATCAGAGCTAACTGTGCGTGCAGGGAGATGACTAGCTTCGTTACAACCAGTTCAGCAGCTAATTATCCCAATCTGGATTCCCACATTTAAGCCAATTCATTGCTGCTTTTCCACGGCCCTGGGGAAGAGCGGGGAAGCTCGAAGGTTGGCGCGAAGGCACTTGCTGCGATGAGAAGGGATAGGTGCTGCGATGGGGACGGTGGCAGAGTCCAGACGGATACTGGGAAGAAATCAGTTTGCAAGAGGCCAGACTCTGAGCTGGGCACCCACAATGTCAGGCAGGGGGATGCTGTCTACAGTGATGGCTCCAAGCTCAAGGGTCACCCTAAAAAACACTGTCTTGTCCCCAAAACCCTTAGGCACCTGGAGAGCACCAAGGCTGGGTGGTGGGATGGCTTGTGGCCTCTAAGATGGCATGATCAGGGAGAAGGATGGGGTCGGCATGCAGGAGGGACACAGCCAACCTGGCTCTAAGCCTCACACTGGTCGGGCTCTTCTCTCTGCCCCAGCCCCACGGGTAGGGATGGGGGAAGCAATGCACAGTGAAGACACAGCCCTCCTCACAAATTGCCATCCTGTAAGCAAGAGGAGAGCATTTCTGTCCCCGCAACGTATTTCTAGCCCCCAAGAGTCCACTCACGGACTTGACAAGGATCGAGGCCTCATTAAGGAGTTACGAGAATGGCTCTTTAGTGACAAATAAAACCTATTTGTGCGAAGACATGACTGTAGATAGTGCTGGGCATGCCCCTGCATCAGCTGTGGAGCATCACTGCCCAGTACCTACCCCTGCACAGCTCCGGGGCTTGCCCAGGGGAAGGGGCTGCACGGAAGGGGAGCAGAGAGTTGGTTGCAGCATCCCTCAGCTCAGTCCAGGGACTGGGCCATGGATGGGCAGAGGGAAGGGGAAATGGGGCAGCAGCACCACAAGCAGAGCTGCACCCCCTTAACAGCTCCTGGCTAGCAATGAACTAGCCCCTTGCTACATCCCAGCAGCCCTGCACTGCAGCCCCAGCACCAGCAGCAGGCAGGACAAGGGCTGCAGCTCAGCAGAGGGGAGTAAGAGGAGCTCCAGGGCCAAGCACCCCTGCCAGCACCTTCTTTGCAGTGAGTTTGCCAGGAGCTGGCTAAGCCCTGGGCGGCATCAACTCCTCCCCGCTTCCCGCTCCTCCCCAAGCCTGCAGGGCTGAGAGATGGGCTCAGAGCTCCCCCAAGGGAGGAAGACGAGGCAACGCAGAGACAGTGACAGCAGCAAGCAGTATGGAGCTGCTGGCGCATCCCCTGCACCCCCCAGCGTCACCCTCCCCCAGCAGTTAGAGGTCCCCACCCCAAACCTCCCACTCACAGCTGAGAGCCACGAGCGTACAGGCAGAGGCACTTTGCTTTCAGGTTTTATTGGCCAGGGAGGCTGTGCCCCTCCACAGGGCAGGCAGTACTCCCAGTCCTACCAGTAAGACTGGACTGGTAAGGCAGGCAAGACCTTTAGAAGTGGTCGGAGCACACTGTGCTGGCGGAAGACACAACCTGAGATGGGCTAGGAGACAGAAGGAACAGCACCACCTTCACAGGGATACCACAGGACTAGGACTGAGGTATGCGGACAGGCAAAACCAGTCCCCAAGCCAGGCGAAAGCCCAGGAGAAGCTGGGAGATCAGAGGGCTCGTAAGTGATGCAAGTTCCCAGGTCTCAGCTCTCACCATTCCCAGCTGACTCCTCTCCCCGGCCTCACCAAACACAGCCTGGAACTGGCTCCACCGCTCCTCATCACGACGTCTCCTTGGCCCTCTGCTTGTAGTGCACCTCGGGGAGGTTCCTCAGGCGCTCAGCTGCCTGCAGAGCACAGCGGAGGGGCAGCCGGTCCCAGGGACAGCCCTGGAAGAGAACCCCCTGGCTCCTTGCAACTTCCCCCCGAGTTGTGCTCACCTGCTCCGGAGTGAGGTCCCGTTGCGCCTGCGCCAGCATCTCGTAGCCCACCATGAACTTGCGCACAGTGGCGGAGCGGAGCAGCGGCGGGTAGTAATGGGCGTGGAGCTGCCAATGCCCACAGTCCTCCTCCAGGTAAGGACCCGTGGGGGCTCCTGCCAGGGATGCAGCTGCTGCGTGAGCCCCAGGGAGGGGTCAGGAACACAGAGGGGCGGGTTGTGGCAGGGGTCCCCCAGCCACGCCACTCACCGTGCCAGCCCATGGAGTAGGGGAACGAGACTTCAAAGAGGTTGTCGTACTTGATGAGCAGCCTCTGCATGATGGAGGCCAGGCCTACAGGGGAGTGCCGGGGAGTCATGCCCTGAGCTAGCCAGCCCCCTGTAAGGGCCGGTAGCACGCCAGCCCCATGGTGGGGTCACTCTCCACACTCCACCATGGGTAGACATCAATGACAGGCAGCAGGGATGCATGTTCTGGTTCCCCCCCTCCCCACCCATACGGACAGCCCAAGCAATGTGGCACTAGATGCCCCCTTTCCTCATCAGCTGGCACCCTGGCAGTATGGGGCACCCTGTGCTGCACCACCCCAAAAAGGACACTAGTTCCCCCACCACTGCTGCCTGCGCCTGAACACCCAGCTCTTGCCCTGGCATAACCGGGGTGCCAGACCCCACCTCAAGCCGAGCCCAGCAGCCCCCACACCCCAAGGAGAACAGGGACCCCCCAGCTGCAGCAAGGCTGCCACAGAGCTGCCTCCTAACAAACTCCGACCCCAAAGGGCAGGGGCTAACGAGGTGCAGAGCCACTCACTGTCCCTCTCGCCCTCACGGAGGTCCTGGAGGCGGCAGACGTGGCGGCGGGGCAGTAGCAAGGTCTGGTAGGGCCAGGTGGCCCAGTACGGCACCACAACCAGCCAGTCCTCGTTCTCCACCACCAGCCGCTCCTGTGGGACGCAGCACTCGATGGAGACACTCACAGCCCCAAGGGCCCAGGGATGGGCGCTCCTGAGGATGTTCTTGGGGGCTGTCAGGCTCCCAGGAAGGGGATACGGACAGACAAGAGCCACGTCCTGACCTTTCGCTGAGCCTCCTGCTCGGCGTACTCCAGCAGCATGGGCACCCCACGCTGGCTCAGGTGCTGCCGCTGGGTCCGGTCCTCCAGGCGAGCCTCGTTGGGGAGGAAGCTGCTGGCCCACACCTAGGAGGGACATTTGGGCACACGGCTGAGCTACTTGTACCCCACATTTGCAGGGGTGCCCCAGCCCCGCTGCCCATCTGCAGGTCCCTGCTGCCACCAGGTGGAGAGTCTGACACGTGGCAGCCACAAGGGACAATCCCCAGGAGGGGAGGTGACAGGACATGGGGGTATCCGTGCTGCAAAAACCTTTGGGACCAGGGTGGGGGATTCCCACTCACATCTTCCCCCTGAGTTCATTGCAGGGTCACCCGCACGGACTTGAGGTTAAGCCAGATGACGGGTGGGATAGCCTCACCTGGCAGTGGGGGTGCGGGTTGGAGCAGCCCATCATCGCTCCCTTGTTCTCGAAGATCTGTGGAGGAAGAGGTGCAGCCAGCAGGTCCCAGCCCCGGGGTTCCTGCTGAGGGCTGTCGCGGTGCCGCCAGTACACCAGGAAAGCATCCCACAGGAGAGTGGAGCCTCACACCCTCCTGGAAAGGCTCAGGAGTGCGTGAGGTAGGGACAGGGGACCCACAAGCAGCGAGGATGGCCCCCAGCCCCAAGTGCTACAAAAAGCACCCAGCCCTGGTCCCCTACCCAAACCCCCCAGGCCGGAGAGAGAAAGGCAGCCAGCACCAGCCTCGGACCTGCACCCAGGGGTAGGAGGCACCCAGCTCTGCCGCCAGCTCTGCCCAAGCATCGACGACAGCCCGGATCTCCGCCAGGGACATGAGGGGCAGCGTCAGGTCTGACCAGGGGTGGAAGCACATCACCTTGCTGCAGGGGAGACACACATGGCTGGGACTGTGGAGCATCGCCAAGCATCCCCCACAGCCCCACAGGGTTGCAGTGGAACAGGGGACAGGGATGAGACCCCCAAAATGCCCTCAAAACAGAGTAGGTGTGCACAGAACAGGTAGCACGACGAGGGGAGTGGGCCCAGTCCGGCTCCATCCCGCAGACCCTGGCTGACATCGCAGCCTGGAGCCCCCAGAGCTGTGGGGATACTCACCACACACCCCGGGCTGCTGCCGCTTGAAACAAGGGGTGATCACTGTCACCTGGGGAAGGACAGAGAGTGAGGAGGGAGAGGGTGCTGGGGCAGCATTCATGCCTCTCCAGGCCACCCTGCAGCCCTGTCCCCCTCTAGAACATGACCCTGGGGGTCCCCAGCAGCCTGCTCTCCCCTCGTAAGTTACCAGGCTCAGGAGCATCGGGCTGCAGTGCAGGGAAGTCATTCGGGAAGACAAAGGTGCCCTCGTAGCGGGGGTTCACCTGCCGGGGCGAGAGACAGGATCAGGGCGGGACAGGGTGCTGTGGGGAGCCCCGGACACAGGGGTCTTTGATGGTACCTCGCCGTTGGCCCGGGTGGCCCCGGGGCAGAGGGGGTTGTTGGGGTCCCAGCGGGGCACATCCTCGGGGGGCGGCTTCTCCAGCTGCCCTTGCCAGGGTCGCTTCACCCGGTGGGCGGACACCAGCACCCAGTCGTCCCGCAGCGGGTTGTAGCGAGCGTGCTGGTGCTCTGCGGGGAGAGGACGGGGCGTCGGGGCGGCAGGCAGGGAGCCAGGGACAGGTACCCCCCCA
>WEIS01071666.1:97534-122233 GCA_013389965.1 Todus mexicanus | reverse complement strand
GAGGAGGAGGAAGAAGGGGAGCCCCGCGATCCGCCGCCCCCCCTGCACCACGAGTGGACCTACGAGGAGCAGTTCAAGCAGGTAGGAGGCATCTGCAGCCCCGGCAGCAGCACCGGGCGTTCCAGGCGGGCATCCTCTATGTCCCCCCCACGGCTCCCAAACTCGGGGTTCAGCCCTCGCTGAGTGGACGCCACTTACGCCCCTCGTTGCTCCCAGGCCCTAGCTGTGTCTCACCCTAGATGGGCAATCCCACTGCCCCAAGCCCCATCCCGGTCCCACCCCAAGCACACATTCCCAGCTACCCCCATTACTCCCAGACGTTATTCCCACACTACCCTAAATCAGAATATTCCAGGGAGGTGCTGTCCTCAAACCTCATCCCAGGCATGCACAGTCAGTGCAACTGAGCACCCCTGTCCTGGAGCACCGTCCTGCCCCAAATGAGTACCACCTGAATGTTCCTCACTGCTCCTGCCCTGTTTTCCACCCCAAAAAGCAACCTCGTGTGCTCTCCATCTCCCTGTTACCAAACCTCATCTCACCCCTTCCTAATGTCCCCCACCTCTTTGGTGTTTTCTGTGCCTGTCCCCAGGCCCTGCACCATGACAGGGTGCCCAGTGTCCAGCTGTGCCCACCTTGACCCATGCAGGCTCCGCTCCTGATGCTTTACTTAATGGGTAGAATAGAGTGACCCCTGTCCTTGGAGGTTTTGCAGAGTTGGACAAGGGTGAGGGCTCCGATGCGTGGTCAGCCCAGGTAGCCAGCGGGCCACAGAACCAAGCTCCCCGTGTCTCCACGAGACCCAGGGCATATTACAGCGGGTCAGTGTGGCACATTGATTTCCTACATTGGCTGGAGGGAGCAGCACATTGACCCTGTAACCTCATTCCCAGTGGGCACAGGGGGGGATCCCTGCGCCAAGGAGATCTGGCACTGGGACGGGGCTCCTGGGACTCGTATATAGGGTGGAGGAAAGGCCGCTCTGTATTTGTGTCTGGAACCCATCCGTGCGGGGTTGTCACAGACAGTGCTGCTCGGTGTGCAGGTGTGAGTGTGGACTGCACAGCGCTAGGTCGAGTGTGTGCTCCCTGTGTGCTCCGCTTCATTGTGAGGTGATGCTGATGGTAGGGTGGGCGACAGGGAGGATGTGGCGAAGGGACGGAGCAGGCAGAGATGTCCCTGTACAGCTGGTGCGTGGTTTTTTAGGCTGGCACCGCTCAGGGGGACAGTAGGGTGAGGAGACTTAAAGACTCTTCCACGTTGGCTCTGGCAGGAGGGGATGGCGACAGCAGCAGAGACGTGAATTTCAGGTGCTGTGGGGCCATGCCACTGCCTTTCCTGTTTCGAGATTGCACAACGTGGTGTCATTTGGAGGGGCCAGGGCTCACCCCCCTGGGTGATTGCCTGTGAGGCAGAGATTACGGGTGCAGGCAGCATGTTTCCCGCAGCCGTGCTGGCAGAGGCTGCCAGCACCCGACACGGCCTCGCCTCGAAAGCAACCCAGGGAGGTCCAGGGTGGGTGCACTGCACAGGCCAAACATCTCGTCCGGGAAGTGTTATGTTACACCCCGCTGCGCAGAAAAAGGCTGACTGTCCGGTTCCTGGGGTCAGCTGGGGGGTGGGAAGCAGCTCCTCCCTCCCGGACCTGTGGAGGCTTTATGGAGAGAAAGCATCCCCGGCATTTCTTGTCCTTCAGACTCACGCCCTGCCCCTGGCTGCGGCTGCCAGCACTACCCGATCGAGGCAGGAGCAAAGCTGGCAGCGTGCTGCAAATACCCGGAGATGGATGGCAGATGAGGTTGGGGCACGGGATAAATCCTGCCACCACTTCCCAGAGTGAGAGCTGGCTCCCTCCTTGCTTGCTCTCCTTTTTTTTTCCAACCTTTATTGGAAAGGTGGTGGATCCCTGCTCCCAAGACCCACATGTGGGTTTCCCACCTGGTGACACGTCGCAGCCACAGCCCAAGGGACAGTGGGATGTCCCTTACATACAGTATCCCTAGGTGCACAGGGACAAGGGGCGCAATTGCCTCTGGATGGCTTATACAGGATGAGACAGGGAGCAGGGAAAGGAGTTACCAGGGCCAGCCCTATCCTGCCTTTGCATGGTGCTGCTGTGAATGGGGTGGCTAACGGTTTAGGGCAGGCTGCAGTGCTGGCTTGCCTTGGGGTCTGCAGGGTGGCTGTCACTCCTGTCTTCCCCTGTGGTCATCTAGAGGGGGACATACCCCTGCCTGGGAGGGACATGTCCCCTCTGAGCCCTCCCCAGGCTGCAGGGCTGTGCCTCGCCCAGCCTGGGGAACAGGTTCTCCACTGTAAGCAGGGGCTGAGCAGGGAGGGTCACCGTGCCCCAGCTTTTGGAGGTTTACCAGGGGCAGGGCTGGGAAGCTGTGGGGCGTGAAGGGCAGTATGTGCCTTCACACAAGCTGCTGGGGCACTGGCAGTGTGGGTATAGGGCTCCTGGTGCTGGGAAGAGACCCCTCAATGGCCAGAGTGGTGTTTCCCACCGGGCCCCCCTGCTTGAGACTGCCCGATGCCAGCGTGGCACTGCTGGCATCACCTGGGATGGGTCTCTGGGTCGTCCTTCTGGGTTGGGGGGACAGCTAAATGAATGAGGACTACCAAATCCAGGCAGGCTTGCAGAGGGCAGGCAGGGAGCAATTCCCTCTCTCTCCGCAGTGAAGAGGGAGCCTTGATGGGGGTGAGATGGGAGGGTGGTGCAGGGACAGCCATGAGGAGTTTTCCATGCAGTGTGGTGGTGCTAAAAATGGGAGCGGAGGATGAGGTTGCGGTGGAGAAACCCTTTCAGGGTTAATAGGCAAACACTGCTGCAACCAGAGGAGCATTTTGCAGAAATATCCCATGTGTTTGACCTGGTTTTATACATTTCCCAAGGTACCAGTTTAGGGGGGCTGGCGGGACCTTTGCACTGGTCTGGGAGGACCGCTCTGATATGACCGGGTTGTGAGACCCCCTCACCCCTGCCTCTTGCATCAGCCCCCGGCGCCGGTCTATGTACACTTGATAAGGACACATGGGTAGAGACTTGGGCAAAGGTCCGGGAGGTCTCCCGCACCCAGAGTTGCGAGGCAGACTGAGTCCCAGCATGGGGGGCACCTGGTGGGGTCTGACTGTACACTTCCCGTGTATTCTTGCTTCTCTAGGGACAGGAATGCCACCACATTGCAATGCTGTGATGCCGCATCACATATTTGCCTTGGAGGGCACCGGGAAGAGCTTGACATTGCTGGTGCCAGCTCAGCCCCCTGAATTCAGCTTTCTTGCCCGGGGAGCCATAGACAGGCATGGGGACTTGGTTTCCTCCAGGCAATAGAAGGGCAGTGCCAGAACCCAGGGCTTTCCTCGCCATCCTTCAGCTCTTCCCAGAGGTACTCGGGCAGGAGGGACTCAAACACCTGGGTTTTGTGTCCAGCTCTCTGGCAGCAGAGCATTTGCTGGCAGGAGGATGCCCTCCAGCGCATTCAGACACATCTGGTTGTCGTTGCAGGAATCAGGAACCCCCAGAGCTCCCTCCTCCCTGCCCAGGAGCAGCTTTGGGGCGTGAGTCCCAGGCAGCCCTTTGGTCACTCTCAGGTGTCTGTTAGTCTCAGCGGTCAATTTTGGGATGGCTGGCATTGGCAGCAGCTGTTTGCATAATCCCTGGCCAACCCCGGTGTGGCTGTTCCCCCTCTCACCATGGTCCCTGATATTTTCAATCACATCTTTACATGCATTTGGCGGGGGGTGGCCTTGCCGGCCATCACTGCATGCACTTGCATCTCAAAGCCTGGAGAAAAGTTGGCTGCAGCCCTCCTTGTGCAGCAGATGCCTCAGGATTATCCCAAAATGGGGTGGCAGAGGTTGCATTGTGTACCCCCTTGTCTCTGTCCACAGTGTTTTCTCCTGTGGGGTTGTCCCTGCCTCTCACGGAATGGAGGCAGCTCAGAAAGAGAACCCTGGGGACAGGAAGGTGGTCTCCTTGCCCTAGGGTCCCCCCCCCCCAGCTCCTCCTCCAGTGCATCCTCAACCCAGGTGAAGGAGCAACAACCACAAGGCTAAATTAGAGGGTCTCTGGTTACACCGCAAGACAGGGAGGGTGGATGTGGTGTTTGCTCCTTTCCGAGAGTGCCTGGAGGCTTCTGACCAGCAAACCTGCAGACAGAGCTCTGCCGGGACTACCAGCAGCAAGGAGATGGTGGCAGGGAGGAGATGGTGGCGGCGAGGGTCAGCATGCTAATCTGTGGCTCCAGCAGCCCCAGCAACCCAGCATGAGTGTGCAGGCACAGAGGAGGAGCAAGGGGCTGCACCTGGGAGTGTGTATGGAGGTGAGCTAGGTGAGTGTGTGAGTATAGACTGACATGAGCATATGGATCCATGCGGAAGTCCACATAATTGTAGGGGTGTGCCCATGTGTGTTTGAACCCATGTGGGTGCTGATGAGTGTGTGTGGACCTGTATGAGTGCTCAGGCGTGTAGGGATCCCTGGGAGACCCTACACGTATGTACCAACATACCAACCCATGTGAGCACTAGTAGGTGCATGTGGAACCTTGTGTGTGGCCAAGTGTGTATAGACCTGTACGTGTGTGACTGCAGGGGTGTGTATGGGACCACATGTCTGCCCACATGCATATGCTGTGCTCATGGGCATCTGAACACCCTTGTGTGTATATACAGGGACACGTGTAATGTCCTGCTGTGTATGGGTACTCCTGCACATACACAGACCGCTGTGTCCATGTATGGAGCTGTGTGGACCGATGGGTGTTTGAGGAAGGATTTTGGGGCTCAGTCCCCTCCACAACCACCCCTCTGCCTCTTGCCCACAGTGCAGAGCAGTCTTGGTGGGTGCCAGCCCTGCTGCAGTGCAGGGGATGCTGGAAGTCTCGGCAGCTACTGCAGCACAATCTCCCAGCTGGGGGGTCCTGAGGGCTTGGGATTAGGGGTTCCAAAGAGGAGGTGTAAAAACTAATCAAGGGTGTGATAATAAAGGTAATGCATCTGGGAGAGGAGTGTTGGCAGGACCCCTCACTCTGTGGCTGCCCTCAGCTCTCTCCCAGGCTGCTGCCTCAGAATCAGATGTGAGTGAGGAGTTTTGGAGGGATGCACCCCCTCGTAGACTTGAGCCTCTACTAATCCACTAATTTGGTTAATAATGGAGGTAAATCCTCCTGGCAGCGGGATAGGTAGGGCTGTGGTGGGAAGGTGGGAACTGGTCCCACCTGGGTGTACATGGGGGTTTTGCAGCTGCAGGGGGATGGGGGAGCGAGCTCAAGTGTGTTTTGGGGCTGCATGTGTGTAGGAGACAGTGTGTATAGGGGGTGCATGAGTGTGTACAAGGTGTCTGTCTTCGTGCGAGGAAAAGTGTGTGTATAAGGGTTGTATGAGTGTGCACAGAATGTATGTGCGTGGAGGGATCATGAATAGGGGATGTGTGGACATGCACAGCTCGTGTGTGTGTGTGCAGAGAGAGCATATAGGGGATGTGAGTGTGCATGGGGTGTGTGTAGGTGTCGGGGTGTGTGAGTGTGTGTGTGATCTGCGGATGTGCACAGGGGGAGTGTGTAAAGGGGATAGATGAAAGCATGTGCACAGGAGTGAGTGTGTAGGAGGTGAAAAAGCATCCACGAAGGGCTCTGTGTGCAGAGGGAGGGCACATATAGGAGCTGTGTGAGCGTGCATGGGGGGCTGTTTGCAGAGGGAGAGCATGTCTGGGGTGAGCATGCACAAGGAGAGTGGGCACACAATGTGTGCATGTGCAGAGCAAGCTGGGAGCTGTTTGAGTGTGTGGGTGTTCAGAGAGTGAGCTTGCAGAGTTCTGTGCGTGGGGGTTGTGGCGACCTGTCCCCTGGGGCACAGGGCACCCATGGGGTATGACCACGCTGGCGGGGCTGTGTTCCCCCTGGAAGGCTGCAGCTTGCGGTTGCTCCGTCCTGGATCCAGCGCCCGCGGCCCGTACCTGGTGGTAGGAGGGAGCCCCAGCCCCAGGTGCCCTTTCTGCTCGGGCATGCAGCTCTTCCGGAGGTGGAGGCCAGAAGCCAGGGTTGCCAGCACCAGAGAGCCACTAACCCTTCCTCTCCCATCGTCCCTTCAAAGCAGCCAGAGGAAAGGGATGGGGCTGGAGGTGCATAGTGCAGTTACTGAGCACCCAGTGCATATCCCAGGTGTGCACACAGCTCCCCGAAATGCGTACCCCCATGCTTACCCAGCCCTATAGCAGGTATGTGCATGCAGAGCCCCCGCTGTGTGCAGGCAAACACCCCCTTTGCACACCCATGCACGTACAGTGGGTGTGCAAATGCATGTTCCTCAGGGGACGTCTGGGTGGTGCTGGCACTGGAGGGGGTCCCCCAGCTCCGATCACCCTAGAAGGGATCACAGGGAAGATAGAGGCAGAGGGGAAAGCAGAGATGGAGAGTAAAGCAAGGAGGGAGGGGGAGGCGGTGGAGTGGCAAGCGCCAGCGGGTCAGAAAGGTTAACCCGAACAAATCCCCTCATTGACTCCCTGCCTGCTCAGCCATGAACAGACTAACAAGGGGCCGATCATGGGGGACGCGCGCTTGCCAGGATCCAGAACCCTACCACGTCGCTTCCCCCCAGACAGATAGATGTGGGACGGCAGGACGGGGCTGTGGGTGTTGCCCATGGTGGCACCGTGCAGCACGTTCCCTCTGGCTCCAAC
Source organism: Todus mexicanus (assembly GCA_013389965.1). Lineage (NCBI taxonomy): Eukaryota > Metazoa > Chordata > Aves > Coraciiformes > Todidae > Todus > Todus mexicanus. Next base: position 115,551 of record WEIS01071666.1, on the reverse strand, counting down.
CCTTGGGGGAGCCATGCTGGCACCGCGTGCCTCAGTTTCCCCGCCTGTGAAATGGGTTGAGGAGGAGGCTGAGGACCCTGTAAGCGCCCCTCCCCTTCACCCCAGGACCGGGCTGTGGCTGGGGGGGCTGCCGTCCCAAGGCCAGCGCCGCCAACAAACAGTCCCTCACCTTGCGCGGAGCCGGGTTAATGTTTGCAGCAGGCAGCTCTCCCGGGAGCGGTGGCACCCGCCGCGGCAGCAAAGGGGTTTTTTTTTAATGACCTGCCGGATCCGACGCATTATCAGTGCTGATTAAACCTGCTGCTCTATAAAGCGCCGTTAAATATTAAGCATGATGAAAGACTTTGTGGGGGAGCCGCGGCGCTGGGAGAGGCCTCTGGACGCAGGTGTCCAGCCACACCAATTGGGGTGACCGCTGAGGCTGGGGGATGTTGGGGTGAGCGAGCACCTCAGTGCCTATCGTGGCTGTGGGGTCAGGGGAGCAACCCCCTGCCCTCGCCCCGTCCTCCCCTGTCTAAGGGGCAGCAGCACCTTCAAATGCAGCCGGCGTCCCAGCACAGCCGTCCCGTAACCATTAACTTATTAACGACAGGCGGCAGAGGCGAGTGGTGGCTCGCAAGGTCAGGGGGTGGTTTGTGCCCGGCGGGGAGTGAACTGCCCCCCAGCTCTGGCAGTGGGGATGGGCGGGTTGGGAATCAGGAGCCCGTGGCTCTTTTGTGCATGTCCCGTGTCTGGGGGGGCGCTGGCCCAGGGGCTCTGACCACGGGCACTGTTGGGGTCCCTGTACTGTGGACTGCACAGGGATGTGCATCAACAGGAACAACCAGCACTAGAAGGGTAAACTGAGGCACCGATGGCTTTCCTGTATCCCCTATGCCATCAAGACTCAGCAGAGTACACCGCAATGCCTGGATGCCTGGCTGTGCACCATCTCCCTGCGGAAGGAGCCAGGGACCCCCAGTTTAGAGGCAACAGTGATATCCAGAGGGATGCAAGGATTCCAAAATAGCCTATCAGCAGTCGGCCACCCATGGTGTGCGGCTGCACCCCAGGGGGCTTCGGGGGTGCGTGGAGATGAGCATTGCTTGAGCTCCTTGCGTGAACAGCGGCCAGATGGAAAAATTAGCAGTGCGGCTAATCAATGAGGTGCATATTAAGCGGCTCAGGGTTGGGGGGAGGAGGTGAGGTGGGGGGAGCGGAGCAGGGTCTGGGATCGATATGGCTCATATTAAGTGGATTAAATCCTGGTTGCCGATCTGAGCCCTTGGTGCCAGCAGGAGGTGGCAGCTGAGCAAGGGCTGTGAGGGTCCCGCTGCGATCAATTCCTGTGGCAGAAGGGCTCTGGGGGGGCCTGGGGGCGCCTTGCTGGGACAGGTCAGCCTGGAGGTAACTGAGAGGTGGCTCAGCACCTCTCCGCATCCTTCCTCTGTCGAAGGGATCAGCTGGGCTAAGGGGTGCCAGGGACCCCAGCTCCAGCCCTACAAGCCCCCCTCCAGCTCCAGGAGAGACATCTCCTGGGTGAGTGAGAGGTGCTAACGATGTTATTTAATCGCAGTGAGGAGGAAGGGGTGGCACGAGGTCTATTCATGTCTGTTTAATAAACCATGTTCGACCCACTGACCTTTAACCTGCCTGACAAGCCCTGTTATCCCCATTCCTTAAGGAATAAAGACGTCGTCATGGCAATGTGATGACTGGAAGGAGCGGGGTCCCAGAGATGCACCTAGGGTGAGGTGGGGTGGAGGCTGAGGACACCCTGTTCTGGTCCTGCAACAGCTCCCAAGTGGCAGTGCTGGGTGAAGGTGGGGTGGTGCTGGGAGTGCTGCAACTTTTGGGGGTGCAGCACAGTGAATGGGGTCCCCAGGGCTGGCAAAGCAGAGTTGCGCTGCGCACTGGCGGGATATCGATCCCCGGGCTTGACAGTTTAATACTTCTGTTTATAGAGGAATATAGTTACATCGATGGCGTTAAATGAGTTACTAATTATATCAATACAAACACGATTAAAAGGGTCCTTGCTCATAGGTCACCGCAAGCAGGAGCCGCTGCTCGTGTTGCACAACTGCCCCCCGGGCAGGGCCTGACCGACTGCTCCGGGGTGCACAGTGGGGGGATGCTCAGGGGTGGTGTGTGCCCTGCACTGGGAGTGTGTGCCCATCCGTAGAGATGTGTGTGTCTGGGGCTGTGCCTGCCCATCTGGAGCTGCGTGTGCCTGTCTGAGATTGTACCTACCCATCTGCAGTTGTATGTGCCTGTCTGAGATTGTGTGTTCATGTCTGGGGGGTTGTGGGTTCTCCTCTGGGCTTGTGTTTGTCCTTATTGTATCATGCATGCATGTACAGGGTTGTGCATTCAAATCTGTGGTTGTATGTGCGTATCTAGGGCGCACGCCCGTGCAGGGCTCTGCATGCAGGTATGGGGTTGTGGATGCTTGTGCAGAGTTATGTATACCCATGCAAGGCTGTGCATGCCCACCTGCAGTTGTGCCTCCCCAGCTGGGATTGTACGTGCCTTTAGGAGGAGACAGGGAACATTTGGTCATGGTTGCATGTGCCTGTGTAGGGATTTGTGCCTGTGCAGGTTGTGCGTGTGTGTACAGGGCTGTGCACACTAAGGTGATGTTCTTTGTGCCTGTGCAGGGTTGTGCTCACTGATGCAGGGCTATGCACGCTTGTGCAGGGTTGTACGTGCCCGTGCAAACTTGTGTGTGTATGTGTGCGTGTGTCCAGGGGGACGTGGCTGCACGTACAGAGTTGTGCACACACTTGTGTGGAGTTGTGCGTGCCCGTGAGGGCTTGCGCACACTCATTTAGGTTGGATATTCAGAAAGATGTCTTCACTGAAAGAGTGCTGAAGTATTGGAATGGACTGCCCAGGGAGCTGGTGAAGTCACCATCCCTGAAGGTGTTCAAAAACCATGTAAATGTGGCACTTCTGGGTATGGTTTAGTGGCTATGATAATGTTTAGTAGATGGTTGGACTTGACAATCTGAAAGGTTGTTTCCAATCCTAATGACTCTCTGTGGGGTTCTGCGTACCCGCACAAGGTTGTGCACACTCAAGCAGTTTTGCAAGCCCATACAGGGTTGTGGATGCCTGTGTAAGGCTGTATATGCTTGCATGGGCTTATGCACATCCATGTAGAGTTGTGTACAGCCACGGGAGGTGTGTCCTCCACCAGGGTTTGTGTGTGACCCTGAAGGGTTCTGACCTGCCTCTTAGATGGTCAGTCGCCTGTTCAGGTGGGAGGGGACCACAGGACAAGAGGACAAGAGTGAGTGGCAGAGTGTGGAGCCCAGGATAAGGGATAGAGCTGACTCCTTCCTTGGGGCTGTGGCTGTCTGGGCATCTGTCCTTGCCTGGAGACTGTGGTAGACCACTACCCATGCCACTCCTATGCCACTGCCGTGAACCTGTGGCAGCTTATGCACATCCATGTAGAGTTGTGTACAGCCACGGGAGGTGTGTCCTCCACCAGGGTTTGTGTGTGACCCTGAAGGGTTCTGACCTGCCTCTTAGATGGTCAGTCGCCTGTTCAGGTGGGAGGGGACCACAGGACAAGAGGACAAGAGTGAGTGGCAGAGTGTGGAGCCCAGGATAAGGGATAGAGCTGACTCCTTCCTTGGGGCTGTGGCTGTCTGGGCATCTGTCCTTGCCTGGAGACTGTGGTAGACCACTACCCATGCCACTCCTATGCCACTGCCGTGAACCTGTGGCAGCTTATGCACATCCATGTAGAGTTGTGTACAGCCACGGGAGGTGTGTCCTCCACCAGGGTTTGTGTGTGACCCTGAAGGGTTCTGACCTGCCTCTTAGATGGTCAGTCGCCTGTTCAGGTGGGAGGGGACCACAGGACAAGAGGACAAGAGTGAGTGGCAGAGTGTGGAGCCCAGGATAAGGGATAGAGCTGACTCCTTCCTTGGGGCTGTGGCTGTCTGGGCATCTGTCCTTGCCTGGAGACTGTGGTAGACCACTACCCATGCCACTCCTATGCCACTGCCGTGAACCTGTGGCAGCTGGATCCCATAGTCAGCCTTGGCCCACTCACCATCAGCAAGGATCCCCCAAGACCACCTCCTTTGGCTTGCTGTGGCAAAACACCCCTGGTGGGATCCTGCCTGCTTTGGTGGCACAGTGGCACCCAGGGGCCCAGTGGAGGCATGGGTGCAGAAGGCCACCCACTGGGTTGACCACCCAGGAGAGTGGTGGCTTTGCCTTGCCATAGGATGGGCAGCAGTTGCAAGTTTTAGGGGTTTTGCTCCTGGTTTGGCTAATCAGGAGATCGCAGGGAGTGGAAAAGGGCTTGGTGTGGAGCAGTGGGAATTGGAGCCCTGCTGCAGGCAGGGACAGGCAGGGAAATACAGCCAAAATCTGGTTCACAAAGCCTTCCTCAGGGCAGGAATCAAAGCAGCCCCCTGGAGCTCTGCTCCGAGCCTGACCTAGTTACTGTAATCGATGTCTCAAGGAGCTCCTTAGAAAAGGCAAGAGATGAGGAGGGGACACAGGACAGGGCTGGGAACACCACGGAGGAGAGGAGGGACAGGGTGCTGGCACCTAGGGGTCAAGACACCCCGAGAGCACCCTGGTGCAAGGAAGGGAGGGGTAAGTGGCACCCAGCGGGCAAGGAAGGAGTGGGGATGGAGCACCATGGAATGGCTCAGAGCCAGGCAGCCCGCAGCCATGGGTGTGCCCATGGGTGTGCTGCCATGGGAGACTGGCAGTAGCACCTGTAGTCTAGGATAGGGGCAAGCAGCACCCACCTGTTAGACAAGGGACAGGCAACTGGCACGCGTGGGTTAGATGAGCAGCTGTGTTCGATGTGTCTGTGTGGTGATGGGGACTAACCATGTGGTGTCTGTAGGAGCATCCCTGTATCCCTATATACCCATGTCCTCCCCTCCCTGCACCCCACATCTTCATGTCCCCCAGGACCCTGCATCCCCACAGCCCTACATTCCCATGTCCCTGCATCCCTATATCGCTGCATTCATGTGTCCCCATCGCATTCTTGCACCCCTCCTCTCCCACCCCTCCCCAACATCCCCATGTCCCTGCAGCCTGACAACCCTGCAGTACAGCTCCCTTTATCTGTCCGGTGAATGATGTGCTGTGTGGAGGGGGTGTGTGCTCCCTTTATATTGGTTTTTAACGGCCTTTCCCAGCACAATTGTTTTTTAAACGACTCTATTTTGTGCCTGACTTTGTTTTCCAGCTTGCATTTCTTTGTATATGTTTTGGAAATCCATTCCGGACTGCTGAGTTTTGTTTCTTTTCAATGGCTTTAAATTCTTGCCAGGCTTGCTGGGAGGAATTGGTGTCTATAGCGCCTTCGATTGGTGCTAATTTTTCCTTCATGTGCTCTGACTTTTACTGCTGGGCCATCGATCTGGCGTGCTCCAATTTGTCATGGTCACCCAAGCACTGTGCTGGAATCAGCCCTGGCTTTCGCATGGAGCCAGCGCTTCATGTGCCTGGTGTAGGAGCTGAGCTTGCCTCCTCAGTGCTGTCCAGGGGCTTGTGTCCGCGTGTCCGTCCAACACGCATAAGTATCCTCACAGCTGTATGCGTGCATCTGTGCAGCCGCGTGCACTCTCGCCAGCTTGCAAACATGTCAGCACACCCACAAACTTCTCAGAGCGGACGAGCACCGGTGCCAGCACACACATGGTGCTGCACTCGTGGTTTCGTGCTCACGCGCTTGCACTCAGCGCACACGCATCTGGCTTTTGCAGAAGTGCACCCACTGCGAGAAGTCCTTGTGCCTTGCAGGGATGTGTCACTGCCATGCTCACCCCCTGCTCCCTGTGTGCAGCTGAGGAAGATGGATTTGGGGTCCCCATGCGCAGCTGAGGGGGGATGATTTGGCATTATGTCCCTTTGCAGAGGTGCCTCACGCTGTCCTTGACCATCAATCGGGCACCGTCTGGTGGTGACACAGCTCCAGCTGTGCTTATCAGGTCATCGATAGCCCTGTCACCCTGGATGAGTGGGGCAGCCCCAGCGCTTGCAGCTCCCTTGCCAGCACTCAGCACCACAGCCCTGTCAGCTCGCTCTGCCCCACGATGGGACCAGTATCTTGGCTGCATGTGTGGATCCATGTCGCTGCAGATGAGGATGCTGCCCACGCTGGATCACCCACTGGAACTGGGCAGTGCCAGGCTCTTCCTGAGCCAAAGTAGGGCTGAGCATCCCAGTCCCAGGAACATGCCCAGGGGCCCAGGATTTGCTGCTAGCCCATCTACACTGGCATCATCTTCCCGAGCTGAAGCCCTCGTCGTCCCTCTACCTCCCTAGGGAGACGAGGGACAGGAGAAACTGAAGCACAGATGCAGCATCTCCACAGCAAGGGTGCAAAATGTCAGTGGTGTGTGGTGTGTGCCAGTCCCCAGGCACAGGGAGAGCCCAGCACTGCCAGCACAGAGGGGGTGCTGGAGGATCCTGTCCATGACACAGGGAGAGCTGGCAGAGCAGGCAGGTGGGGCCGGGAGTGATGCTAGGTCCTGGCACAGGCAGAGTCCTGTCCCTGGCACTGCACCCTCTTCCTCCTACCTACACCTTCACGTGCCGGCAGCACTGACCCATCTCTCTTCTGCCCCCAGCTCTATGAACTGGACGAGGACCCGAAGCGCAAGGAGTTCCTGGATGACCTCTTTGGCTTCATGCAGAAGAGAGGTAAAGGTGGGTGGCTGGGGTGGGCACCACTGGCACCCCTGCCTCGGCTGCCTGGAGTGCTCACACCGTGGTCCACTCGGGCTCCAGTGCCAATGGCCAATGCCTGTTAGTGACACCGTTAGCAGTTCCCAGGAGGGGTGTCCATTAGCATACCCCTTGGTGATAGTCACTAGCAACACCCGTTCATGATTACCATTAGCAGCACCCAGTGAGGATGCCCACTACCAGCACCTCTCGGCGATGCCCACAAGGCTACAGGAGTGGAGTCATCGGTCCGAGCAGCGCTGGGCATCCAGGGGTTAAGGGCTCTCCAGGGCCCGGCCAGATCGGAAATCTTTGCTATCAGCATGGGGGGCCAAGCGGGCTCCTGGGGACTCGATAAATGCTTTAACCTTCGCCCTCCCTGGCCGGGCCTGCGACAATTAAAAGTTGCCAAGCGCGGGCATGTGGCCGGCTGTATTAATTAGAGCCTTTTGCCGGTGTGTGGATTAATGAACATGCCGCTCGATAGCCAGTAAACCCCAGGCAGAGGTTAATGCCGAGCTAATTAACGGGGGAAGGCTGCGGGGGGGACAGGGGAGTTTGCAGGCGCAGTGGGGCTGGCTGTGTGTGGGGCAAGGGTGAGTGGGCAGAAAGGGGCAATCACTCCCCGGCCATGCCCATGGGAAGGGTGGTGAAGGTACCTGTCTGCCTGTGCGGCAACAGTGATCAACTTTTGGGTTGGGCAGTGACCCCGCAAACTCGTTCTGCTCAGGGCTGTGCTGCAGGTGGCTGGCATGGCCATGGGGCTCACGCTGGAGCCTGGCCGAAGGCAGAGAGGGGCTGGGTATCACCCCGTGGGTGCCTCGCAGTCCCACTGGCCCAAGTGAGGAGCTGGGGGAGCAAGTGGGAGCATCAGCACTGCCTTGACCCCCCATCATCCATCAGCCACAAGATTCATGGGCTGTTCTACAGCTTCATTATCTCTCTCTCCAGAGCTAATTAACTCCCTCGCCATTGGGGCCTGGGCTAATTAAGCAAGTGCCTGGTGGTGCGAGGAGGAGGGAGGGAGCCCGATGCTTCCCTGCCAATGCTGCTTCTCATCCATCCGCAGCCAGCTGTCCCGCTGCTGTCCTCTCTCTCTCACGCCTCCTCCGAGTGGGTGGCATCCACCCAGTGGAGGGCAGACAGGTGTTTCGGTGCAGATGCGGGTGCTGGAGGATCCTCCACCTGTTGGAAGAGTCGGGGATTTCAGAGCCAGATAGCAAAGAGAAAGGGCACAGGGGACAGCACCCCGGGGGTCACCGGGAGTTGGTCACCAGGAGCTGGGAAGCAGCACCTGTGAGCCAGTGTAGGTGCCGCGGGGGTAGCCAGGGGAGCATGGGCAGGGGGCTGTGACACCCAGGCTGGGTCACCAAGGTGGCAGTGGGCCAAGGTGGATCGTTGTCTACAGAGCGAGTCGTAAAGAAAGGGACCATGTTCTCCCTGATGTCTGTCAGGGCAGCGAGGTGGAAAATGAGCGGGGCTGAAAAATGGGTTGGGTACTGCCCTGCTTGGGGGAACGTCGGGGGGACACCATGGCACAGGGCGGGGACACCCAGCCACAGTGGCACATGGAGGTGATGCTATCACCCCCGTCAGATGTGGAGTGCAGGCAGTGAGGCATCTCATCCCCCTGCCCTGACCTCCTTGGCACCCCAAAAGTGGCGATCTGGGACATAAACTGTTACTGCATTTACTCACCAGAGGCCTACAGGCCCCCCCCAGCCACTTCCCTGCCAGGCCAAGGGACCTGCTGATAACATGGGGACGTTAATTAATCAAGGAGCTAATTGCAGCACCACAATGGCCGCATCACATCCCTGGGCTTTTGTGCGACTGGTCCTGGCGAGGGCTGGGGCCATCACTCTGCTGGGACGCAGACAGGTCCCTTTGTCAGCGGGACAGGCACTGGCCGCCCGCTCCATGCAGCCCCGAGATTAATGGCGAGCCGCTTTCGTTAGCCATCAAGGCTGGGGAGGAGGGAAGAGAACAGAAGTTCGTGGGCCATCAGTGAGGGGCTGAGACCCTGCAGACTCGCTGGGGTGGTGGGGAGCCCTGGAATCGGGCCCCTCGAGGTGATGGGGTCGATGCCATCAGCCCCCAGGCAGGGCTAGCAAGGGACTACTGGCAGATATCGAGTCAATATCTCTGCCTTTTTCCCAGGAGGATAAACTTCTCTCCCCCTTCTCCACTGAGCAAATAACACCAGATACAAAAAAAAAAAAAAAAAAAAAAGTTAAATGAACTCAGTAAAGGAATAAAAAGAGCTCATTTTTCAGGCTTATGTGAAGAAGCTGAGCCAATATCGGGGCCATAAATTAGGGATGCTGGAGGATGGTGGTGAGTGACGGCTTCGTTTGAGGGGCAAAGCGCAGCCGTGACAGCCTCCCTCGGCCAAATGGATGGCTTTCCGATACTGCCTGCGCCCCGCCATCCCGCAGGAGGAATAAATATGGGGTGGGATGGGACGGGATGAGACGGGATGGGATGCTCATCCCTCTTCTGCCCTGCTGCAGCCCACAGCCACTGCCCAGACTGTTGACTCCAGCAGACAAAGGCTGTGGGGCTATTTAGGGGTGCTGGGAAGGTGAGGACGTGGTTTCAAAACAGACCTGGTGGCTGTGGGGATTCTGCTGGTCCATGCTGGGCTCACAGAGCCCTGGTGACACATTGTCTCTTTGCCTCGTGGCCGTGGTGTAGGGGCTGAGGCTGGGGTGGCAGGGATCATGGTCTCTACTGAGAGCACTTGGAGGGGATTTGGAGTCAGGTCTCTTGAGGCAGAGCACTGAAGGCCTTTAAGCAGTTCAGAGGTTGATGGGGGAGGTCTGTAGGGTGGAAGTCTCTTGGAGGGGTCCCTTTGTAAGGGGGTCAGAATGGGATTTTAAAGATAGAAAACCTCTCTGTAGAGAGGTTATAGGGTGAGTCCCTCCAGAGTGATTATGGGGGGATGGAGGGAGTCGTTCTTCAGAGAGAGTTACATGGTGGGACCATTTATAAAGTTTAGGTAGGGTCTCTGTCTGGGGCTCTGAAAGACGGTTACGGAGATAGTCCTTCTAGGATGCTCTGAGGGGTTCTATGGGGAGATGATCTATAGGGAGCTCTACGAGTTGTGGAGGTCTTTGAGGGGCTCTGGAGGAGGCATTTTGCCCATCCCACTGTGTCCCCACATCCTAGCTGAGAATGTACCCAGCCCCACCAACAGCTCCATCGATGAGGACCCTGTGCCAGAATGTCAGGATCTGCCCTGCTTACGGGCACAGTGCTGCTCTCCCAGGCACCCTGGGGTCCTGCCTGCACCCCCTGTGCCTGTGGGTGCTCACCTGGGCATGGAGAGACACATCTCCCCTTGTGGAGCAGCCGGTACCTGAAGTGGCAATGAAGACAAGGTGGGGGCTGTGTCCCCAGGGAGTGAGGGCCCTGTGGGCTCACTCACACCCTTTTCTTTCTCCCATGTGTGGCTGGAAGGGACGCCTGTGAACCGCATCCCCATCATGGCCAAGCAAGTGCTGGACCTGTACACACTGTACCGACTGGTGACGGACAAGGGTGGCCTGGTTGAAGTTATCAACAAGAAGATCTGGCGGGAGATCACTAAGGGTCTCAACCTACCTACCTCCATCACCAGCGCTGCCTTCACCCTCCGCACGCAGTGAGCACCCAATGGTGGTAGCAGGTGGGGGGCACCAACCCCGGCACACACAGTGGCTTGGATGTCCCAAAGTCTCAAGCAGGGTCTGACACAGGGTGCCCCAAAACAGGGTGGAGGGCTCTGCCTCTTCTCAGGTGCCATCCCCACCCTGGTCCCCACTCAGCAGAGGGGTGTCTGGGAGGTGCGTGGTGCTGGATCTCAGTCGGGATCTCTCCCCGTGCAGATATATGAAGTACCTGTATCCCTACGAATGTGAGAAGCGAGCGCTCAGCTCTCCTGGGGAGCTTCAAGCTGCCATTGACAGCAACCGTCGGGAGGGGCGGAGGCAGACTTTTGGCACAGCGCTCTTCAACTACTCACCGGCTGGCACCCCAACTCTGCTGGGTTCCCCTAAAATGCCTCTGCCAGCTCTTAGTATCTCCACGCACAGCTGCAGCCAGCTTGGACAAGTGCATGCCATTAAGAAAGGTGAGTGAGGAGCATGTCTGCACCATGGTGGGTGTCTCTCCCCCGGGGTGGGCACCATTCTGGCAGCAGGGTTGTTTCCTGTCTTCTCTTGCCCCTTTTTCTTGGGGAGAAAAAAGGAAAAGTTTTACTCACGTAGACCACGTTTGTAATGGAGAAAGCTTTATTTCTCCTGGCTTTGGAGAACAAGCAAACCCAGATGCTGGTGGTGGTGGCCTGCCTGCCCCATGCTACTGGAACGGAGGTGGGATCAGCTGGCGATGATGGGGTGGCAACGGGGGGACCTGCTGAGTGCTCCTGATCATTGCAGAGGACGGCATGCTGGCGGCGGCGGTGCCAGGGCGCATCGCTATCCCGGTGGGACTGGCCAGCCATCACCTTGCAGCTGCCCAAGCAACAGCTGCCTCACAAGCAGCGGTGCTGGAGCAGCTGCGGGAGAAGCTGGAGACAGGGGAGCCCCCGGAGAAGAAGGTGGCCCTGACGGTGGAGGAGCAGCAGCGGCTGGTGCAACATGCACTGCAACACAACCTCCTGGCTGTGGCCTCCCAGTTCCCCATGAACGTCAAGATCTCCAACCGAGGTAGTGAGATGCAACGCCTTCGCTTGAGTCACCCCATCTGCTGGCACCCCAGGAGGGAGCAGCAGCGGCTGGAGCGGAACACAGATGCCCCGAGAGGCTGGGGCCCCGCTTCTCTCTCTTGGGCAGGTTCTTGTTTCTGTTTCTTTTAATGCTCATATTGGTATTTCCTTTCCCCAGATGACAGACAGGAGACCGCATTGAACCTGTCCACTAACGGCATTAGCAGTATCAACATGTCAATAGAAATAAATGGAGTTGTCTACACAGGTAAATAGAAGGGCCGCTTGGCCCGTGTAATTGCGGCTGGGAAATCCAATAACTTATAGCCACTGCCTGGCCAGCAAGTCCTTCCTTCAATCTGATGTCTTTACTATAAAATCCATCGTAATGAAGTGGCAGGGCCTGGGGAGAGGGGGCAGGAGAAGGAGGGGGTCAGGGAGGATGGAAATTGGCCCCCAGCAGGGGCTAGCAATGAAGGGCCAAAGTGGGGGATGGATGGATGGATGGATGGATGGATGGATGGATGGATGGATGGATGGACGGATGGAATTGGGCTGAGAAGTGCAAAAAGGCACCTGAGGTCATACCTCATGACTGAGTCCTGCAGGCAGGGCTTGGATTTGTGGTCTTTGGTGTGCCCAGAGGGTCTCTGTCTGGGTGCTGGGGTTGGCTGGTTGCAGAGCATCATGTTGGGGTGCTTTGCTAGAGCAGAGGCTTCCTCAGGGTGCTGATGTGCACCTGCCTGGCTAAGCAGTTCATTCTGTGCCCCCCAGCTCCTTGCCTGCCGTGCTGAAACACCCCAAGTTAAAATCAATGGCTTTTCCTTCAGTACTGAAATATTTAATGTGGGAAGGGTCAGGGTTAATCAGCATGTGGAGCTGCCAGCCAAACAGTCCCAAATCACCCCATGGACTGCTCCACGCGTATGAGAGTAGCCAGGCTGGGGAAAGCATCAAAGGTGTTGGGGGGGCTGGAGCTCCTATGGATGCTGGTCCCACCCTCCCCAGCCTGGGTGCTGGGAGCGAGGTGAGTGGAGCCCCCAATCGCGATCTCACCTTAATCACTTGTTCTTGCTCCCCAGGTGTCCTATTCGCCCGCCGGCCCCCGGCCCCCCCAGCACCCGGTGGAGGAAACACCCAGAGCCGACCGAACCCCATGCCTACCCCAAACCCACTGCTCCCAGCCCCCTCACACAGCCACACTCCCACCAGCGCCTCACCATAGAGGAGATGGCCCTCCAGCTGCAGGTCCTGAGGGCCTGGGAGGCTGAGCTGTGAGACCCATGCTGGGCCACCAAGGTGGGATGGGGGACCCGAAGGTGCCTCTTGCTGCAATCCTGAGCTGTGTCCTTGCAAGGCTGTGAGCACCCATGTGGGCCCTTCTGTCCCTTGCCCCCATATGTGGGACCCCTTCCCCATGCGTGCCCTCCCTTTCTTCCCAGGCCCTGCCCACAGGTGACCCCCCCCCCCATACAGCTCCAGCCTGCCCTGCTGCCTGAGGCACCCCCGGGCCCCGCCTGCTGCATCCCCCACTCACTGCAGCATCCCCTACAGCACTGCACCCACCTCAGTGCACCCACTGCTGACCCTGTAGACACCTCGATGCACACACTACATCCTCCACGTTGCCACACTCGATGCACATCCTGCATCTCCTACATAGTGCCCCCCTGTACACGTCTCTATGCATGCTGTGTTCCTTGTACGCCGCGTCCCTTACACACTGTATCCGTAGTGCGCACACTGCGTCCCCTGTGCACACCTTGGTGCCCACGTTACATCCCCCCTGTGCACGCCCTCCGTGCAATCTCTGCAATCCCTATACACTGCATCCCCTATGTACTGCACCCCTTACTCACTGCAGACCCCGCTGGGTACCCCTCCTGCGCTGTCTGGGCTTGCTACCCCTGCCCTGGGACATCCCCAGGGTCCTGGGTGCCCCTTGGCCACCCCATGGTGGTGGCATCTCCAGTCCCCCATGTCCTCAGCTGAGGGGGGTCACTTCAAGGGGCAGATACTGGGAAAACTGGTGGAACTGGTACGGGTGAGATATGACAGGTTATTGGGTGGGGGTGGGGCTTGTTAGGGTGGGGCTAGGAGTGGAGATTAATATTTGGATGGGGATTGTACACTGAGAGGAGCTTGTTGGTGGGGGCAGGGCAGGGAGGCCCAGCAGTGCTTCCCACCACCAATGACCGCCTGGACATGAGTCCCCAGCCAGGGGGGCAGGGAGATGGAGGGCACTCCAAACTACCTCGTTGAGTCCAGGCGGGTGCCTCCTCCACCCGCTTGCACCCCTGGGTGCCAAAGCAGGCGAGCGTGGAGCAACGCTCACCTCTACCTCAGCACGGGGGGCTGGGGCTCAGTGCCGCTGGGGTCTCCTCGGCACTCCCACCGCAGCCTCACCACTCTGTATCTATTAAAAGAAATGAACTGCTGAACCAAACCAGTGTTGAGGGTGATATGCATGACGTGGTGCCACCACTCAAGCTCCAGTGCCCAGGCTGGTGATAGTTTGAGGGTGCAGGACACTTCCACAGACCGTGGCAGCCTGGGGTAGTAGCTATAGTGACTGAGATTTCACAGTCTGACTCTCCTTTGCCTTCAGCACAGGGTTGCTTTAGGTTCTGGGAGCTCTGAGTTGCAAACAAGTGCCCTGCACCACCCACCAGAGCCCTCAAGCATGGGCTGGACCAGACTGGGCACCACCTCCAGCCAGGCTGGGGGCTGCTTGGCCCCACAAGTTGCTGAGTGGCAGCTCAGCCATGAGTGGGGAACCCATGAGACGGCCCACACCAGGCAAGAAGCATGGCTGTGAGGCTGCTAAGGCCCTGGACATGGGGCTGTGAGGTTGCATCAGGCAGGATGCAAGCAGTGCTAGTCCATCCTGGCACCTGGGCAGCACCCACAGAGGGCACGGGTGACCCAGGTGGAGCTGGGAGACACTGCAGCCACCTATACGTGTGGGGCACCCATGGGGACCAAGGGGACAGAACCTCCTATTTCAGAGGTGGCTTTCTGGGACCCCCTGAGATCCCGGGATTCCCCCAGCCCAGACCCCCGGGCCCAGCTGGACGGTGCATGTGCTGTCCAGGATGCTGCAGCGGATGGGGGGAAAACAGCAGGGACATGTTTGGGACATGGGGGGACCTTATGACTCTCTACAACTAACTGAAGGGAAGTTGTAGATAGGAGGGGGATGGGCTCCTCTCTCAGACGATTTGTGACAGGACAAGAGGGCACAGCCTGAAGCTGCACCAGGGGAGGTTTAGGTTGGACATTCAGAGGCACTTCCTCACAGAAAGGGTTATTAAACACTGGAATGGGCTGCCCAGGGAGGTGGTGGAGTCGTCATCCCTGGAGGTATTCAAAAAAAGACTGGATGCCACACTTAGTGGCAGGGTTTAGCTGAGTAGTGGTGGTAGGTCGTAGGCTGGACTCTATGATCTAAGAGGTCCTTTCCAGCCTTAATCATTCTATGATTCTGTGATTCTATGACATGGGGGAACAGGGAACTCCTGCAGAGGACACTGAGGCTGCCATGGGCCGAGTGGGTCAGAGGGACCCTGTAGGTGGGTATGAGGGAATCTGTGAATGTGGGTGTTGGGGATGGGTGTGTGAAAGTGTGTGTGTGCACCAGGCTGCGGCAGGATTTCCTACTGGAGATCGGTGACAAGTGGTGCCCCTCGGGTGTGTGCAGCCACCACCACTGTTTAATGTCTTCATCAATGACATAGTGGGATCAAGAACACCCTCATCAGGTTTGCAGATGACACCAAGCTGAGCTGTGCGGTCAACACAGCAGAGGGACGGGATGCCACCCAAAGAGACCTGGAGGAGCTTGAGAGGTGGGCCCACGTGAAGTTCATGGGGCCAAACGCAAGGTCCTGCACAAGGGTCAGAGCAACCCTTAGTATGAATACAGGCTGGGGGATGAAGGGATTGAGAGCAGCCCTGTGGAGAAGAACCTGGAGGTACTGCTGGATGAAAAGCTGGACACGAGCCAGCAAAGTGCACTTGCAGCCCAGCAGACCCAACCATATCCTGGGCTGCATTGAAAGGAGCATGGCCAGCAGACCAAAGGAGGTGATTCTCCTCCTCAGCTCTGGAGACACCCTCCCTGCAGTGCTGTGTCCAGCACTGGAGTGCTCAGCACAAGAAAGACACGGACCTGTTAGAATGGATCCAGAGGAGGCCACAATAATGGTCCAAGGGCTGGAGCACCTCTGCTGTGAAGACAGGCTGAGGGAGTTGGGGGTGTTCAGCCTGGAGAAGAGAAGGGTCCAGGGAAACCTTATTATGGCCTTTCTGTACTTGAAGGGGGTTTGCAGGAAAGATGGGGACAGACTTTTTAGCAGGGCCTGTTGTGACAGGACAAGGGCTTTTAAACTAAGAGAGGAGATTCAGACTAGATACAAAGACTGAATTCTTTACAATGACGGTGGTGAAACACTGGCACATGTGCGGAAGAGGTGGTAGGTGCCCCGGGTTTGACTGGAGCAAGGCTCTGAGCAGCCTGCTCTAGTTGCAGATGTCTCTGCTCAGTGCAGGGGGGTTGGACCAGATGGCCTTCAGAGGTCCTGTCTAACCCAAAGCATTCCATGATTCCCGTGCATGTCAGTGCGTGCAGCCAGCTGCAGTGGGGTTTCCTCTATATCTCTGTGTTTGTGAGACCACCTGTGTGAGCCTCAGGCTGCGAGATGGTCCCGGGGTGTTTGCTGCGGGGTGAAGGTGCCAGGGTGCATGACCGCTACGCCCTGGCACAGAGCTCTTGCAGCCACGGCAGAGCCTGCCAAGCAGAGCTGGAGTGGGATCGATGCAGTCTTAACTGAGGTCTCATGTCCCCTGTCACTGACGGGCAGCACTGGCAACAGCTGATCGAGCGCCAGGGCCCCAGGGAGCCAGGAGGGCACATGCCGGCCCGTGTCCCCACTCGGCCAGGGCCCACATGCAGGGCGATGTATGTTGCCACGCTCCCTGGGGGGGCTCAGGGACACAGCTGCTGTCACCTGAGTAACCAGCCCTGATCGATACCCGCTTCCCGCATCCTGCAGAGACTGTAATTGAGTGGGAGGGAGGAGATGGAGGATGCGGGGATGGTCCAGCCTAGCAGGAGGAGCGCTGGATCCAGTCTGGGGGCAGGGGGCCATGGCATCAGTGTGCCATCACAAGCTCTAGGGATGGGGACAGGGTCAAAGGCCTCCTCTTAGCCCCAAGGAGCTGGGGGCAGATCCACTGTGAACTGTGCTGGGCGATGGGCAGACAGTGCTGTGGCTTCAGGTCCATTCCAAGGCTTGCAGGCTGGAAGGGACTCTAAAGGGTGGATGTTCTCCAATCCCAAAGCCCCACAGTGCTCGAGTCCCAGGACAGCCTGAATTCCTCACCTTGGGGAAATACCCAGTCTGTGTGACCCCCTAGTACAGGCATTAGTGTTCGTGGGCATTGCCCACCACGCTGGGCACAGGCCACAGTAGAGCCAGCACCCCAAAAACCACAGACCAGCTCTGTGTGCACAGCCCCCAGCCCCTTCTGCAGCCCCCAGCCATTTCTGCTAATGAAGCTATTTCTGTTTGTTGCCTTTGTGGAACAAAGCGCTGCTCTTCCCCTCTGAAGATCCCTGTTCCACAGCCCAGCTATCGATCCCTGGGAAAAAAGGCCAAGCACACGGAGCCTCAGCATGCTCCTCCCGCCCGAGCGCTCTGCACAGCTTCTCCAGGGAGTTTTGGGGGGCCGCAGCGGTTGCTGTGTCCTTGGCCACCCCACAGCTCGCTGCTACAGCCTGGCAGCCCTGTAAAACTCCCTGTAGGAACACACCTAGAACAAAAAAGGTTTCCTCCAGGCCCGCACAGTGGGTTTTTCTCTTGGCAAAGGGCAATGGGAGGGTCCCCAAACCCATCCGGCCCAGAGTGCCAGCCATGCTATCGAAGTACTCCCTATCAGCATACGGTTTTGACGGAGGATCCTGCCTTGGAACTTTGACTGGGTGTTCCCCTGGTTCCTGGGGTGTGATGGCGCAACACATAAGCTCCTTGCTCACAGCCCTGGAGGGACAGAGTGCCCTCCAGCCTGGAGCAGTTCTGGTACTGCTGACATTACATGGGCACGACGGCGCCGTGGCACGCTGAGCCCTGGGGAACATCACAAGGTGCATTGAAGACTCCTAAACTTCTCCCTCTGCAGTTCGGAAGTCTCTCTGGACTTTTCTGCTTGGCGGATGCCTCCGCTATGAATTAACCTCATCCTTTGGAGATCTCTCTGCAGTAGTTGCGGGTGTGAGTCGCAGGCAGCGGTGGGGCTGTGGCTGTCGGCGGCATTCATCAGCGCCTCGCTTTTTAGCGAGCATCACCTGCAGCGGTCGATCGGGGAAAGGTGAACCCCGGGCAGGCTGAGGCCTGAACCCAAGGGGGGGAAAGCCCGCGGCAGCCTCCTGGATTTCAAAGGCCCAGCGTCCACACGGCCCACCGCAGATCGCTATATCAATTTCTTTTAATACATCCAAGCGCCTCTCTCTCTCTTTCCTGGAGGAATGAAGCAGCGATCGACCGCCACGGCCGGCGGGAGGCCCACCCGCCTCCCTCTGCAGTGCAAATCGCCATCGACCCTCCTCGGCCTCCCCTTCTCGCCTCCGAAA
>WEIS01071666.1:39795-95030 GCA_013389965.1 Todus mexicanus | reverse complement strand
CATGTCTTGTGAGGAGAGACTGAAGGAGCTGGGTCCGTTCAGCCTGAAGAAGAGGAGGCTGAGAGGTGACTGTATTACTCTCTACAACTACCTGAAAGGAGGCTGTAGGGAGGCGAGTGTTGGCCTCTTCTCCCTAGTAACTAATGACAGGATGAGAGGAAGTGGCCACAAGTTGTGCCAGGGGAAGTTCTGATTGGATATTATGACAAATTTCTGTATTGAAAGAGCAGTTCAACATTGGAACAGGCTGCGTGGGGAGCGGTGGAGTCGCTGTCCCTGGAGGTGTTTAAAAAACGAGTAGATGTGGCATTTCAAGGCGTGGTCTGGTGGCCATGCCGGTGTTGGGAAGAAAGCTGGACTTGATGATCTTAGAGGTCCTTTCCAACTTGAATTATTCTGTGATTTTATACCAAATTAAGATATCTATGAGTTATTATTGTTATCTTGTGTATCCGTAATCAAGCAGTTACTTACCTTGAGCCAGTTGTCGGTTCTTGGTCACAGCGCTCCAAAGTCACCTATTTTCAAGCACTCGTGAGTCTGAAGGAACCCCACCCTAAGCGGGCAGTGTTTGCAAAGGAACCCGATGTAACGGGGGGAAAACTGCACCCGATGTAACAATGTGCGGAGGGAAATTGCATTTTAAACGATGTACAGGGGGAAATTGCACTTTAAACGATGTACAGGGGGAAATTGCACTTTAAACGATGTACAGGGGGAAACTGCACTTGTGANCAGCCTTCTATACAATGTTTAGGTACATTTAGTCAAAACTTTATAGAAACCACACAGCATCTGAATGTTTGAAGTGCCTGAACATTTTACTAAGAAGCAGCAATTCTTTCTAGTGGTTTTGAGGTAGCAAAACAGTAGCCTGTCTTGGACTTGTAGGAGTAATCGTAATAAACTGTACTCAGCTCTTTAAACGATGTACAGGGGGAAACTGCACTTGTGAACACAATAACGTCTCTCCTGCTGTTTGCCTCTGAACCTGTTTTTTGCACTAGTTGAAGATGTAATAAAATACCTCGACCCTCAGTACATCGACAGGATGGCTGTTCCAGACGCCATGAAGCTGCAATTCATCTTGGCAGGTACAGCATGAGATGAGAAGGTGCAGGGGAGGGTTTTTAGCACTGCCCAAGTTGTCTTTTACCTTAGCTGGGCTGGGCTGGATTTCTTTTCTTTAGTTATAAAGACCTGGCAAGGCCACCCTCTTTTAGAGCTGTTACAGCGATGGTTTGTGCAGGGATGTCTGTCACCCTTACTGCTCTCTTGGGCGCATCCAAGCTGCATTTTTATCAGTTCTGATCTTTTCAGTGTTGAACACTTTAACTGTGGATTACTAAAAGGTTGAAAAGAAAAACGGGAGCTAGAACAGTTTTCCACACCCCACTGCCAGTGCTATCTAGGCTTTGACAAAAACAGCAGGCAATTGGATGTTTTTGAAACACCTGGTAGCCTTTTTTGCCCTGAAGGATTTGGTTCAGCCGTGTGCTGGTATAGTCTGCAAATGAAACTGACTTAAATTGGTGTGAACCAAGATTCCAGGGATGAGCGACACCAAAATCTAAATAAAATCATAAACGAGCCCCTTTCTGTATCACTAGATCAGCAGGAAAAGTTGCCTCACCAGTATTTGTGAAAAGCTGAAGGAGCGCCTTGTACTTACTGATGTTGGTTCTTGTCCCTCCCCAACCAGAGGAGCAGGTCATTCCTTCCCGAGCAGTCCTTCTGGAGCAGGTGAAGAACCTCCAGCCCATCTTGGACAGCTCCAGTATTCAAGGTACACACATTCTACTGCAAGTTTGAGCTGCAGATGCTACCTCCCAAGCTGCTGCCTGTCCTGTTTTCTTTGTTTTCTTGAGCCTCAGGCTGGAGGAGAGGACAGTTAAGCTCACAACCCGGTGTGAGTGAAGTGGGTGTGAACTCAGTGGGATGTCTGCTACGCCCTCACGCTGCTCTAATGTCAAGCAGGTGATGGAGTAGGTTGGGAAGCAGGTTAGACACAGCAGGACGGCAGAAGGTGGAGACTAGCAGGCCATTCCTGCAGCTATTCCTGCCTCTTTTTACACCCAGAACGTCGCTGCTCCTGGTGTAGGCAGAGGGAGCTTTTTAACTGCTCACTGTAACATCCGTCCAAGTAGTTCACTCTGTCGTAGCTCTTGACCCTCTCTGCGGGCATCCGCTAGCTCACACCACCCAGAAACCGTCAGCAGATAAACTTGGATTTTAATATACAGGATAGCTGGCGGGGTTTTTTATCATATAAAAGGTGTGTTTGTGGTGTGCAGCACTTGCGTTCAGAGCGTGGAGTTCTGCTGTGATGTGCTTTTGGGAGAAGGAATAGGCTTTATTGTGGGAACTGATCCCCTGTGCTGTAAAACAAACAAAATGAGTTTCTCTTCTGTGCTTCCAGCGGTTCCTGACCATGCAGCCAAGCTACAGCGACTCTCTCAAATTCACATACAGCAACAGGTAGCGTGAGTATTTTCAACAGTCTTAACTAGTGGGCAAGAGGAAACATTTGCCCAGGGCCATAATGACACCCCTGTGATTAAACTGCTTGAATCGCTCATTTCTAGCAGGTTTTATTTCAATCCTAGGATATTCATTTTGCAGTCTTAAAAAAGCATAAGCATTTTTGAGGGGGTAGCTGGGATTTCTGACAGTTGAGTCTAGAGTTGGAAAAGCGCTTTGTCCAACATAACCCTTGCTCAAAATGGAGGTTTGAGTGACGCTTAATAAGCAGCCATGGGTTGGACCAGCTGGCGTCTCCCTTTCAGGAGGTAAAGCTGAGGAGAGGGAGCCCGGGAACTTTGGTGCTTCATCAGTGTAGGTGTTGGTAATCTTTATTTTGACTGTTGAAAGCCTTCCAGCTGCAACAAGTGGCCAAAGCCAGGGTCTGAGCTCTGATCTCAGTACTGGCCTTGGATGAGTTTCCACCGGTGCTGTCAGGGACTGGGAGGATAAATGTCCTTCCGCTCCTTTACTGCTCACTCGCTGCTGCTCCCCTCTTTGCAGGAACAGCGTCACGATCTCACCGACAGTGTTAAGACACTCCTCGAAGACTACAACAAAATGGTATCCTTTGAGCCTGGGGCTTGACGCTGCTGAACTGCCTGGCTGTCTCCTGGGCTGCCTTCATCAACAGATTCTGTTGGATCCCCAGCTCCAGGTTTAATGGCCAGTGCCCATTCTGACATATTGAAGCCCGTGTCTCTGTCATACTTCTCACAAGAGCAGAGCTAAGGGCTGGAGTTGCCTGTCTCTGAGATGAGAAGGGCAGGGTGCCACCGTTGAGCCCGAGCCCCTGTGCTGGATCTGCTCACGGCTTGGCTCGGCACAATGCAGCAGCACAGCCTGCGTGCTGGGGCAGAGCTTGCGTGGGCGAGCTGCATATTGGTGTCTCTTTCAGGTCCCTGTGGCCAGACATCGGCTGATCCTGGTTGTGTGGGGTCCCAGTGCTGAGGCACATCCTAACACCACAGCTGGTAGGGAAGCTCTGCTCTTTTCCGTAGGAAGCCCCTTGAAATGCAGTGCTAAGCAGCGTTCAGCGGTGCCTCCTGGGCTCCCATCCGCGGGTGGTGCTGTGCAGTGGCTCAGCGCCTGGTTGGTTTAAGCCTGTGCAGGCTGGTGCCCCAGGACTCCTCCTCTCCCAAGGAATCGGGGTTGTGATGCTGCTGTCAGGGGTCGCTCTGACCTTTGTTTCTTCCCTCTGCTTTCCACGTCTTTTTCCTTAACTCGCATCCAGACACTGCTTCTCTCCAAGCAGTTTGTGCAGTGGAATGAAGTACTGACACGGCTGGAAGCAGCCAAGGAAGCGAAGCCTGTGGTGGAGTGATGGCAGAGCTGGGTGTGCAGAGAATCCCAGGGACCCTGCAGGCCTCCCGGGAGAGGCTGCAGCACCGCTTGCATTCTGCTGCCTCGTTATCTCCCTGCTCGATGTCAGCATGCTGTGAGGGACATCTTGGGGGCAACCCTGGCTCTGCAGCTGAACTACCCGCCCCAGAATGGAGCCACACTACTCCTTAATATGCCACTGTTCGCAAGTCTTGCACTTACCTGAAATACGTTTTGATTTTTAACATATTTTAAAATCCCTTTCTGCTCTTATTGTGGATCGTAGTAAAGTCCTGAAACGCTGACTGGGTTGTCTCTTCTTCCCTGTGTGCGAGCACTCCTGGCATGGATTGTCCCTCCCCCTGTGGTTTTGCCCAAGCAGTGAACTACGGAGGTCTCCTGGCAGACTGCAGGAGCTGGGTTTCACTCAGCCTTGGGCCAAGGGCAGCTTCAGTCCTATGGCCTTCATGGGACTGCAGCACATGTTCTTGTGGCATTTCCTTTGCCAAGAGGAGGCAGCTGCTCCTATGTTCATCCTCCTCAGCTCACCTGCTGCAAGCCAGAGCCTGTGGCCAGCTCTTTCTCCTTCAGAGAGGAATCACAGAATGTTAGGGGTTAGAAGGGACCTTGGAAGATTATCTAGTCCAAGATATGCCTTGTCTGGTCTGACCATTAGCCTGCAGCTTCTCCTGGCAAAAAGGTCTTCCTGATTTTGAGGTCACACTTTCAGAAGGGTCCCAAACCTTCCTCCCTGGCGAGATGGAAACCAGGTGTGTGTGACCTGGATGCCCTCAGTGAAATCCAAAGGAGCTTGGTTATCCCTTGGCACACCACGGTGGGGTTGCAGGCATGTGGAAAGCCCTCCCTGATCCT
This sequence comes from Todus mexicanus, assembly GCA_013389965.1. Lineage (NCBI taxonomy): Eukaryota > Metazoa > Chordata > Aves > Coraciiformes > Todidae > Todus > Todus mexicanus. The sequence continues at coordinate 90,314 of WEIS01071666.1, read as the reverse complement.
TCTGAATGCCTGGGGAGCTCTGGGCACAGTCTGGGACTTGTCCTGCAGGGCTGGGTCCAGCTCTGGAGTCCTCAGCGCAGCAGAGACAGGGACCTGGTGGAGCAGGGCCAGAGGAGGCCCCAGCAATGCTGGGAGGGCTGGAACCCCTCTGCTGGGAGGCCAGGCTGGGAGAGCTGGGGGGGTTCAGCCTGGAGAAGAGAAGACTCCCCGGAGACTGTCTTCTGGCCTTCCAGTACCTGAAGAGGGCTTAGGAGAGCAATGTGCCCTTGTGGCCAGGAAGGCCAATGGTATCCTGAGGTGTATTAGAAAGGGTGTAGTTAGTAGGCTCTTCTCCCCCTCTACTCTGCCCTGCTGAGACCACATCTGGAGTGTTGTGTCCAGTTCTGGTTCCCTCAGTTCCAGAAGGACACAGAACTGCTGGAGAGAGTCCAGCGCAGCCACAGAGATGACGAAGGGAGTGGAACATCTCCCTTATGGGGAAAGGCTGAGGGAGCTGGGGCTCTTTAGCTTGGAGAAAAGGAGACTTGAGGGGGCACGTCATTGATGTTTATAAATACGAAAAGGGCGAGTGTCGGGAGGATGGAGCCAGACTCTTCTCACTGGCACCCAGTGATAAGACAAGGGGTAATGAGTGTGAGCTGCAACACAGGAGGTTTCACTTGAATATTAGGAAGAACTTCTTTCCAGTGAGGGTGACAGAGCCTGGCACAGGCTGCCCAGGGGATTGTGGAGTCTCCTTCTCTGGAGACATTTAAAACCCACGTGGGTGAGTTCCTGTGTGACTTGATCTGGGTGATCCTGCTGCAACAGGGGAATTGGACTAGACGGACTTTCGAGGTCCCTTCCAACCCCGAACATTCTGTGAAACGGGGACAATGTTTTCAGCAGGCCCTATCGGGACACGGGTGACGGTTCCAAAGTAAAACGGGTGTATTCACACTAGATACAAGGACGGATTTTCACACGCTGAATGTGGCGGGCCCCCGCCCCCGGCAGGCCCGGGGCCCTGAGAAGCACCCCGTAGCCGCAGCCCTCTGTAGCCGCAGCCCCCACCCGCTGCAGGGCCACTCGGGACTCGCCGCCATTTCAAGGTCCCTCCCACCCAAACCCGCCGGTGCCTCCGCGGCCCCGCCATAGCGGTGACGTCACCGCCCGGCGCCGCGCGCCGCTTTCCCCTCCCTGCGGCGCCCGCCGCCATCTTGCGGCGAGGGGCGCTCTGAGGCGGCCGCAGGTGAGAGGCGTCCCCGCTCCCCCGGCCCCCACGAAGCGGCTCGGCCTCCCTCGCTTGTATCTTCCCTGCCGTCCTCCGGCAGCCGCCATCCCCTGGAGCAGAGCGTGGCTCTGCTGGTCGCCGGCAGCTGGCCGGGCGCTGATGGCGGCCTGGTGCCGTGCTGGGGGGGAGGACTCGTGGGTATTGACCTGCCCTGGCTCCACAGGGGATGGGTAGAAGGTGTTGATTCTGGCTTGTGAGCCAACAGATAACGAGGTTGCATGTTCGGGCGCCTTGGGCTTTCTGTGGTGGGGAGGAGGTGCCCTACACGGATTACTCGGGCCTTGGTCAGGATGCCAGTGTAGCAACCCTGCCTTCGCAGAGAGGGAGGGCTGTGAGGTTGGACATCTCTTGTCTTTCACTTTACCTCAAGAGAGCCCTTTTTTAGTTCCTCGTGTGTGCCTTTCTGTTGCCCTGCTTCTTGCTGGCCACGCGTCTCCTGCCTGCAGCCCCTGGCTTGCTGTCTCCTCTGTGACCTGCACTGTTTTACCAAGTGTTCAGTTCCTGGCCAGTCATGCTCACAGCCTGCTTCTGCAACACACCTGAGCTGCTGCAGACAGGCTGTGCCTGGGTTCATCGAGTCTGCGTTCCAGTGCAGCTCATGGGTGCAGCTGTGGTCAGTATCCCCATGGCTTCTGTGCCCGATAACCTCAGATCGCCCATTTGTTCTCTGCTTTTTCTTGTGCTTTTTACTTCACCCTACCACGACAGCAGCCCTGTTCCTTTCACAGCTTGCCTGTCGGGGCCCAGGTTGCCCTGTGGCAGTGCTCATGCTGTAGCTACATGATGAAGAAGACCGAGTAAAAGTGACTCCTCAGCATGAGTAGGGCATTCAGGCTGATATTTGGGATATCCCTTTTCAGGATCCCCAACTCGGGGCCATTTGGAGGAAAGGTTGTAACTAATTGTGGTGACGCTTTCTTTGTGCAGCAGTTACAGCACGAGTTGGTATTAATGGATCCGTTTTCCGTTTCAGCACTGCGGAATGGAGAACTATAAGAAGACCAAGATTGTGGAGAAACCTTGTCCTCTTCCTTTCACCAACCTGCCCCCTGATATTATTGAAATGAAGGTGAAGGACGGGAGCAAAATCAGAAACCTGATGGGCTATGCCATCAGCAAGATGGAGCTGGACTCGGTGAGGCAGATCCTTTTCTCTGGCTCGGGCAAGGCCGTCAGCAAGACCATCACCTGTGTGGAAATCATGAAACGAAGGCTCAAAGAGCTGCACCAGATCACCAAAGTGCTCTTCAGGCAGATCGAAGAGATCTGGGAACCCATTGTGCCTGAGGCAGGCCTCGATGCCTTGACAGTGAAGAGGAACATTCCTGCCATTTGCGTCCTCCTCAGCAAAGACGCCCTCGATCCTCAGGAGCCGGGATACCAGGCGCCGGGATCCTTTGATGCCTTCTGGACCGAGACGCTTAAAGTGGAGTCCCAGGGACAGATGAAGAGGAAGCAGGGTGGAGGCAGGGCGGCTGGCAGCACCGGGAAGCACCCACGGTCCACCGGAGGAGGGCCTGGGGAGCCCTGCGCCAAGCCCTGAGACACCAGCTCCGTGCTCGGGTGTAGGTCGGGGGAGTTACTGAATCAAGCCAGCTGCTGGAGCTGGAAAGCTGCTGCGGAACACAGGGGCTTGCAGGGTTATAGGGGAGGGGAGGAGAAGTTAACTGTTTCAAACTGGGTGTGATTGTAGCTGTCTGAAACTGTGTCTTGGCGAGTTGCCTTGTCAAAGGTTGGCAGGCTGTGCTCCTTAGCGTGCCAGATCGGAGTCCCTGCATCGGCAAGGGCTGCTGGCGTCTGGTTAGTGAGCTCCGGCATGGGGCTGCTCGCTGAGCGGGGTTTGGGCTGCGCCGGGCGGTGCGGCGGCCCAGGCAGGCAGAGGCTTCTCCCACTGTGCTGCGGAGTGGAGATTGGACCCGATGTGGATTCTCCTGGCATCCCAGGGCTGCTGGGCTGGGTCGGCTACTTCTTCTGTGCCTCAAAGCCGGCCTGCTGAGCCCGTCGGAATGTAGGACTGCAGGGACACAAGTCCGTGCCGGTGTGCACGTCGCACTCGTGCTGTCTGCCTTCCACCTCGGTGGAGCCGGGGGTTACGCCTCTCTCTGCCGAACTGGCGGGAGTCGGCTCATGTTGTAACCAGGCTGAAATCCTGTAGCTGCACCAGTGCCCGGGGGTGGTGGTGATGGTAAGCTCCAAAGCACCCCACCCTTTCCCCTTTCCGCTCCTTTATCATGCACAGAGGTGGGTTGAAAATAAAGTTTCCTCTTCGTGTAAGGTGAAATTTGTCATGTCTTCCTGGTCCCACTGGAGGTCACCCTGCGAGCACTGGTGGTGGGGCTGCTGCCGCCGGCTGGTGCAAGGGAAGAGGTTTTCTTCCTGCCTTTGCCGTTCACCTTTAGCACCCAAGAAAGGTCAAGGTTGTTTGTTGGTTCGGGTTTTTTTTTTTTCTGGGAAGCTTTTAGCTAATTTTTTAGTTCGGAAACCTAGAACTGCAGTTCTCAAAGACTCGGCCCAAACCGAATGGGGGAAGCAGGAGAGCGACGTTACCAGTGCGACCCTACGCCTTCAGAGACAAAACATCAGCACGAGCTGTCCCACTGGCTGAGCGCCCGGCGCGAGCCTGGGCAGCGCTGCATTTGCACTCCTCATCCTCCTCCCCACCTCCTGGTCGCCTGGTCGTGCTCTGCCCCATGGCTGTCCCCAGAGATAACGAGGTGCTCGGGGACGTGCCCAGGCCACTCTGCTGTGCAAGCGCAGGGGGGACCTGGGCACCGAGCAGAGTTAAGCTGATTTATCTCAGTGCTCTTCAGAGCTGCCTCTCCCTTACATCTGGGGAGGAGACTGGTCTTCTTGACTAATTAGCAGATTAGCGATTAATGCCAAGGGAAGATGCTCGAGCGTCTGATCAGAGAGCTCCTGAGTGGTGGGTTTGTTTACTGTTAGAAACCCTCTTGGTGGAGAGCCGGATCCTCAGGCAGCCTCTGTAATCCTCCCTCGTGGCGATGGCACATTTAACGCCTTCTCACCAGAGCTGCAAAGTGATTTTTGTTTCTGTTCCGCCGTTTGAAGGGTCCCCTCCGCCAGCTGCGAGGCAGCCTCTCCCTCCTGGGCGCTGCAGAGCAGGAGCAGCCGGCCACCCTGCCTCCGAGCATCCCGTCAGGACAGCCGGGAGATGTCCCCAGCTCTTGTGGATCTGCTCTTCACCCAGCTGCCTCTGTGCCCTGGTGTGACGCACACCGAGGGGCTGCCGCAGATCCCCCCCGTGTCACTGCCGTGTCTCTGTGCCACTGGGACGTGATCCCTGGGGGGCTCCAGGAACACCCCCAGCTGCGGGAAGAGCTTCCTGTGTGCCCCGAGCCAACGCCCCAGGGTGCCCGTCTGCGTCCTTCACCAGGAGCATCCCTTTTTCGGGGTGACGCCCCACAGCGAGGCACCCCTGGCTGCAGCTGGCAGTTTCGGCTTGACGGGAGTGTGCTGTGCCACCCTCAACATCCCCAAGCCCTGGCATGCACGGGGCAGGGACGCACGTGTGTGTGCACACGTGTGTGTGTGCGAATGTGCGTGCACACGTGTGTAGGGGAGCAGGGCAGGGCCGGCTGCGGCTGGACAGCCTGGTGGTGGCCCCAGGGCTGGGCCGGGCAGACAGGCAGGGACAGAACAGCACGGGCAGGGCAGGAAGGAAGGACTGTACCAACAACCAGGACAGGACAGTGGGAGCGGGTGGAAAAAGAACGATCTGGACAGGCCAGATCGATGTGTCAAGGCTGATGGGATGAGGTTCAACAAGGTCGAGTGCCAGGTCCTGCACTTGGCTCACAGCAGAGCTACAGGCTTGGGGGACAGTGGCTGGAAACTGCCCGGTGGATGAGGGCCTGGGGGTGTTGGTTGACAGCTGGTTGAACATGAGCTAGCGTGGCCCAGGTGGCCAAGAAGGCCAACAGCATCCTGGCTTGTACCAGAAATGGTGTGAGCAGCAGGACTAGGAGAGTGATCATCGCCCTGCACTCAGCGTGTTGAGCCTGCACCTCAAACCCTGGGCTCAGATTTGGGCACCTTGCTACGAGAAAGACGTAGAGAAAGGTTCTGTAGTGTGTCCGAAGAAGGGCAATGGAGCTGGTGAAGGGTCTGGAGCAGGAGTCTGGTGAGGAGCGGCTGAGGGACCTGCGGGGGGTGAGCCTGGAGAAAAGGAGGCTCAGGGGACACCTTCTGGTCTCCACATCTCCCCGACAGGAGGTTGCAGCCAGGTGGGGGTCGGTCCGTTTTGGGACAAGTGACAAGTAACTTGGTCTGGGTGATCCTCCTCCGGCAACTGGGGGGATTGGACTCGATGATCTTTCGAGGTCCCTTCCAATCCCGAACAACCTGCGATTTTCTGCAGGACGAGAGCGAACAGCCTCGGATCGCACCGTGGGAGGTTTCGGACGGACGCTGGGAACAAGCTTCTTCCCCTCCACGGCCGCCCAGCCGTGCTCAGCCGCGCCCCGCCGTGCCCCGGNGAGGGCTCCGCGGGGTAGGGAGGGCAGGGAGCACTGGGGGGACCCGCGAAACCGGGTGGAAAGCCCGAGAGGGGCCGCCCCGGGCCCTTCACCCCACCCCCTACCCCCGTTCCCCGGTGCCCGCCCCGGTTTGCGGTGCGGGAGAGGAGCAGGAGCTGGGCCGAGGCCGCCCGGAGTCACCGGGATGGGTCGGGGGTGTCCCGGTGTGACCGAGAGCCGGGCCCTGGAGTGCTCGAAGCGTGCCCCAAACCGCAGCTGCCCCGGGAGCTGCTGCAGCCCCGAGCCCCAGCGGAGCCCCTGGGGTCGCTGCTCACCTGGCGGGGCTCGGGGGGTCCGTCCCCTCTCCGGACAGCGCTCACCGGGACTTTCTCCCTTCCAGGTGCAGGAGCGAAGAGCGAAGAGCGAGGTCTCCGCTGCCCCGACGGACCGAGAGAAAGCTCCGACCGATCTTTTCCAGCGGCGCGGCGAAGCCCGGGATACTGCTGCCGGGGAGACCCTGTCCTGCTGCCTCGCTAACCCCGTCCCATCCCAGCGCCAGCGCTGCTGCTGACCCCTCTGTCCCCTGCCAATGCCGGTGGGTGCAGGCCACGCGCTCCGTCACTGCACTGGCATCCCAAGCGCGGGGCCGAGCTGCGGGCCCCGCTTTTCGCCGCGGGACGGTGGCGATGGGGGCCGCTCTCTCCACCGGAGCGGTTGTGGCGATTTCTTTTAACTGTGTCATCGCGTTGCTCATCCTCATCCTCTTCCTCATCCTCTGCAAGGCCTGCAGGACCCCCTCGTGCCCCAAGAAGAGCCCAGCTTCTGATGCAGATGAGTCAAGGAATGAAGAGAAGTACCTGCTGCAGCCCTGAGCTGCTTGAGGATGGGGGTACCCGGCTGTGCCAAAGGGGTTGTGCCAGCCTGGATGCCTGCGCTGCCACTGAGTTGCTGGACCAGGCACGATGAAAGCAGAGGGGACGCTGGGCTGTTCGCGGGGGCCGTGACGCGGGGCACAGCCCTTGGTCTGCATGGTTTTGGCGTGTGAAGTCCCCGCGGATGCCCACAGTGACCAAGGGGATGGAGAAACAGGAGCTAGGGATGTGCTGTGGGGATAATCTTGCCTGTCCCAGCGGCCAGCGAGCACTTCAGGAGCTTTCGAGTTTACCCCGTGCACGGGGACAGCCCGTGGGGTCCTCCGTGGTGCCCGTGGCCTGGGTCGGTGGCCACCGGTCGGAGGTCAGTTTGGGGCTTGGAGAGGGGAGGCAGCCGGGCTGCCACTGGTGGGATGTGCGCGGGGGGCACTCCAGCAGCCCTGGCCCTGCTGGCAGAGTGGGGTGTTACCAGTCCAGGTGTCTTTGGGGATAGCCCTGGGGTGCTGTGTGCACCCAGCCTTAGGAGGGCATTTGGCACCTGTCTGCCCCAGCAGTCAGTTTAGTGAGCCACAAGAGGGTCTGCATGGTCTGTCCGTTCATCCCCGGTCTGTCTGTCACTCCCCTCCAGCAATCTTACCAACACTGCTCGGCAATTCTCCTCCTCCTCCTCACTGGATGCGTGTCCCTGCCTGCCCTCCTGCCTGCTCCCGGCCGGCGGGGTTTGGTCTGCCTGTGGGCTCTAGACCTGCCCTCGCCGGCGTCCCCATCCCCGCTGAGAGCAGCCCGGGATGGCTTTTTGCCGGGGAGGTCGAGGACGTGGGGTGATGAGGACAAACAGCACTGAAGGGTCTTTCCGCCCCTGTCGCTCCGCCAGGGACCACAGTGGCTCTGTAGGGAGGGATGCTGGTGTTCTGGCTTGCCCCCAAGCCTGGCAGCTGCATTCCCCCCACCCTGCCCTCAGGTGCCGTGGGTTCTGGGGGGTTCTGCCCTGCCCACCCGAGAGCTGAGCAATAGCCAAGGTCCCTGCTGGCACAGCCACTGCAATAAGGGGACAGGGGTGGGGTGGGCTGTGCTGGGAGGGATGCCAACCAGCATCCCTGCGCAGGCCTGGCCAGGTCTGGCAGAGCCTGTGGTTCCTCCCCGTCAGGTGTAGCTAATGCATCCCTTTGCAGCGTTGTTTTTACTAGACTAATAAACCGATCGTAGGACCCAGGCGGTGTCTCTGAGCTCTGCCCAGCGCCTGAAAAATGTGGGGGTGACACCGCGTCCTTCCTGCCATGCAGGGCTGAGGAGCGACTCCTCCAGGGCTGGTGGCCCATGTCTCTGCAGGACTGCAGGTGGTTTGCTGAGCGACGGCAACAAGAAAGGACTTATGTCTGCATCTGCCTGTGGCTTTTAAATGCGGCATGAGAAACCTGGCTGGGTATTTCATGCCCGCAGCGTGTCTGCCTGGGCTGGGGGCACCTGGCTGTCAGCACGGAGCGCTCCCCAGCTCTGTTGCTGGAGGCACTGGAGACTTTCCAAGCCATGGCCTTCAGTTACAGGGATACTTGCAGGGAACACAGGCCAGCTGAGGAGATGGAGGAGACCTGACACCACCCATGCCTGGTGGAAGGAGCACCTCTGGTCCCCAGTCTCAGCAGCTGTGTGAAGGCTCCAGGGGTGACAACCCATCCCTGCTCATCAGCATGCGGCAAGGAGGCCACCGCGGCTCCTGCTGCCACTGCAGCCACGTAGCAGCTAATCCCTCTGCTGCAAAGCGCCGGAGCGGTGGCAAAGCTCTGAAAACTCCAGGCCCCAGCCCTTCCTGCAGCTGCCAGCGGGACAGAGGTGGCTGAGGCCCACAGCAAGCCAACCTGAGGAGAGGGGAGCTGTGAGCATCCCGAAGCTGGTGGCCAGCAGCTGCTGTGGTATGCTGGCTGGATTGATGGCACATCCCTGTCCCGTGGCCATGCTGAGGCCAGGCCAGGTCCCCAGCCACGCTCTGGCTTAGGCTGCCACCCTAAAATCGAGGGGGCTGTGCGTGGCTGACGCCGCAAATGGCTGTGGGGCTGCAGCTTGGTCTGCAGTCTCTCTGGACACCACTCACGGTGTGGCTGGCTGCCGTCGAGCTGCAGCCCTGAGGTTTTCCTAGGGCTGGTGGGACCAGCCTTCACCTGCTCTCCATGGGGTTCTCACCCGATGCAAGCTCAGCCAAGGGTGGGGACGAGCTGAGGGCTGTGTGGCTCTGGAAACCGAGAGTGGTGAGATCTGCTTGACCCCAGAGACAACTGCACGCTGCGGCTCTCCCAGCACCTCCGTTTATTTGTCCGGGCACAGAGGCGAAGTGTTCCCGGTATGCAAAGAGCGGGCAGCACGCAGCCCGTGGCTTGCATGCCAAGTAGCCGCCGATCAAAGCTGGGCTTGTTCAGCCAGAGGCCCCGGGCAGAGCTGTCGTTCCCCCTGCTCACTTCCCTGACATGCTCTCCGGATCTCTCACCAGGTTAAGCAGCTTGTCCATCTTTGGAATTTCCACCTCTGGGCCCTTCTTAACCTCCTGGCCTTTCTTCGCCTGGGAAGAGAGTAAGCAGGGCAGAGCTGTCAGCGAGGAGGACTGTGGGGATGGGGAGGCGCAGGCTGGGCTGCTGTGCCCCAGCTCTCAGCCCTTGCTGGGGGCTGATCCACAAGGGGCTGCACCTGCCTGTCCCCATATTTCAAGCCCAAGTTGCTATAAGATGTGTATAAGCCCCATGGGCTGGGGATGGTTGTAAGGAGTGGTTTGGATGGGGATGGGAGTGGATCTGTTGATCCACAGCAACACAAACCATCCTCTGCCTCTCAAGTCCCAGCCCTTCTCAGCCCCATGGGACTGGAGGACCTTCTAAGTCCCCCCAGCTTTTCCCCCAGACCCTAGGGAGGTACCAGGCATGCACGACTCCCAGGGCAGTGACAGCGATGGAGGTGTCCAGGCTTTCCTAAATGATCCCGCTGTGCCCATCCCACGCTGAAGCTCCTGGGCAGAGGCAGCCACAGAAGTGGGGCTCGTCCCTTTCACAACCAAAAGGCTTTCCCCAGGAGCACAGGTGGATGCTGAGAGCCCCTAACCTGGTGTGGGGGAGAAGTGAGCCAGGACACCCAGGTGGGCTGCTAGCAAATCACTGAGGCTCTCCTGACCCCGGACACATCCCAGGTGTCCCACAGAGCAGCCCCGTGCCTCACTGCACATCGCTGTGCCAAACCCAACACGTGCCCCAGCACAGGCAGCGAGGACAGCGAGGACAAGTGCCCCAGCACCTGTCCCAAACCTCCCAGTGTCTCTCCCCCTGGGTGGTGGAGCAAACTGCCAGCATCTTGGGAGAAATCACATAGTAGGAGGGAAATAAGCCTGTCTGGTTCAGTTCTCACTTGCTTGGGAGCAGCAGGAGCTTCCACGCCTGGTGAGGTGTGATGCCCCTGCTAAGGGTTCCACATTGGGTGCCACCCAACGCTTCGGGCAGAGCGCATTCCCCCTGCTGTGGACTGCAGCATCGGTGTGTTGCTCTCATCAGAGCTTGAGGTCTTTGGGAAAGTGATAATGGAGCCTGGGCTCTCCAGGTACGTACACGCCAGACACAGGTGCAGCAGAGGAATTTTCCAGGCTGCATTCAGCGCACCAAGCCCTCCTGCAGATGAGCATCTACCCCATGGGGTTCCTCCACGACAGCGTCCACCCAGTCGCTGCATCCCACTGCTCAGCGCTGCCTTCCACTCGTAGCCTTCCTTCCTCTGCCAGCCTGCTGCCTCTCACTCTGCCTCTGGATTTGGGGCTGGGGGATTGGGAGGTGGTGTGTCCCTGCTCTGTGGCTGGGAAGCTCCTCTGCGCCCAGTGTGGCTCCGAGCACCCCAGAAAGCAAATGTCAAGCATAGGCAAGCGGGAAGGCTGATACCCAGTCTAACAGGTGGGCTTGGGAGAGGGGGGAGCAGGTTCCCAAGCTTGTGGTAGATTCACCAACTGGGCTTGGAGGCAGCCTGCAGAAAGCCACTGTGCCTGCTCCTCCCGGCATCCCCAAAGTGCGGCCTCTGCACAGAGATGCTCTCAGAAGGTCAAGGAAGCAGCACGCATCATCTGAGCAAGAAGGCCACCTGCTTTCTTCTCTCTCCACTTAGAAAAGATCAATTCTCCTCCCGCTGGATCAGCTCTTCTAATGGCCCCATGTGTAGCAATTACAAATGCACATTTCCTTTGGCGCTGGGAACAACAAAGAGAAAGTTGTAGGGCTGCAGGGATCTTGCCACGTTTCTTTAGCAAATATGGGCACTGCTGAAGGCAATGACCACTGGGAAAGAAGTCCCCAGGGGATCCCAGGGCTTCTCCCTTGCTCCAGCACATCGTAGCCCTGACAGAGCAGAGGTTTCCTTGGGAGCCAGAGGGCACAGCTGGGGTGAAAGCAGCCTTAACAGGGGGAACGAGGACATTTGGAAATCCCTCTGCTCCCAAGAAGACAGCCTCACTCCTCGCCTGAGTGCTTGGATGACCCAAGGTTGTTTTTATTTACTGAGCCCATCGATTGCGTGCTGGGACGGCTCTGGTCTGTATTAATGCTGCTAAGTGAGCAACGCCCTTTGTGGCTCTGGTCCGGGCACTGGGAGAGATGTTTGTACTAATGGCCCACGTCACAGCCGAGCATCTCTCTGAGTGAGAGCGTTGGGATAAACACAGCTGCTTGGGGTATTTCAGGACTTAGCTATTTCTGCAGAAAAGCTGCTTTGCTGTCTGACAGCATTCAAAGCACTCCTTTTGGCACCCTGTGTCACACACAGCAGCATGAACAGGTCCTTGGGACAGTCTAAAGAGGCAACTGCTTTGCTCACCCACAGAAAGAAAATGCTGAAGCCATTTCCTATCAGCATACCTCCATCCCAAGCCCTTTAGTCTCCCCACTGACAGACTCAGGGAAGCGTCCCTGACAGATGCTGTCCAGGTAGTAACATCAGGTCCATGGGGAACACGTCTGAGCCTTGCTTAATTCACTAGCCACAGGGAAGGCTCAGCTCACAGTCACTGAGCTAGCTGCCTCTAAAACCTCAACTTTCACACTGGCTCGGCCCCTTTGGTGCTTCTGAGAAAGCTGCAACAAAGTCACACACAAGCCTGTAATGAGCCATAACCGAACCAGAGCCCTAATTTAACGCCACATAACCAGGCAAGCAGGATGACACAGGGAAGGAAAATTATAATGTCCTTTTGGGGGCACTGGAACGGAAAGTTTCCCTTTATTCCTCCGTCTGTTTTTCCCGGGGTGCCTGTGTATGTGAGCTGGCTGGGATGCTGCAGGCTGGCTGACGGCACCATCGCAGTGCTGTGGCATCTGCTCAGATGCACGTGGCAGCTTCCTGGAAATCCAGGGGCTTCACCTGCATCAGGCCGCTGAGAAGCAGCCCGTCTCAGAGCAGAGCTGTTGCAATTTCCCAGAGCGTGCATGATGCAGAACAGCATCGCCTTCATGTGTGGCTGCCAACAGGTTCTCCCTCCTGAGGGATGCCACAGTCAGGTGTGGAAAGGAGCTCTGCCACCCAGTGTGTATGTGAGCCTGCCCTCTGCCTGCATGCTGGTTTGTAGGGCTCACAGGGAGCTGAGAGGGAGCTGGGACAGAGCGTCTCTCCCATGAAGCTGACAGATGCAGAGCTGAGGCGTATAGAGAGCTGTCTATCCCTGAGGAGCTCATTGAACGAATACCGGAGCCACTCAGAGCAGTGTTTGCATTGATTTTATCGTTAACAGTTCCCAGTATGAGAGAAAAATGCTCTTGGCTGAAATACTGATGAGGGATTTGTCAGAAAAGCTCATGGCAGTGGCAGAGAAGGTGCTGTGTGGGGACAGACTCTGCCTTGCTTACAGAGTATGAGCCCAGTGAAGTGAGATGCAGAGGAGACTCCCCTACACATCCCCTTGCTGCTATGCTCACGGCCAAGTGCTCCATTGCCTTCATACTCCCTTTGCCTTATGCCTGGCCTCTGCTCTGGCTCTCCAGGCAGGGAAACTGAGGCATGGGGCTCTTGATCCTACAGGCACAACTATAGTCTTGATCCTACAGTGGGCACAACTGTTGCAGGACCCTTGATGGTCTTCTCAGCCCCAAATGTGAGTACTGACACTGGAAGTAAAGCTGGAGGTGGAAAATGACTGAGATGGAGCTCTAGGGGCGAGGGCAGACTGAGGACAAGGACAAGGATGAAGATGATTTTGAGAATTTGGATTAGCTGTTTGAAGACCACAGATCCATCTCCCTGGAAGCCTCAGCCACTTCTCTCCTCGTGCTTGCATATACTGAACTCTGCATCCAGGATATGGGAGTCATTTAGACTATTCCGTGTCTTGGCTTATGCCTTCATTCCCTAGCTGAACAGTAAACTGCTGAGTTAATATAACTCTCCCATAAAAGCCACAATGCTGGCACTTTTCAGCATCCTTTGCTGTTTTGTGGTGGGGTTTTTTTTCCCACTGGTGGAATAACCATAAAACATCTGCTGTAAGGTTTCCATTAAACAAAACAAAACATGTTTATGTTTTAAAGTAGCAAGGAAATCAACTGTGCTCGTGTGAACATAGACAGAAAAATCCCCGCAACCTCCCCGGAAGAAGAGGACACCCTTCCCCCTGCTGAGCCTTGGGCATGGGGCACAGGCCTGGCTCTGCCCTGATGTCATCATGACATCGATAGTCCCAGTCTCCGTCATTCCTTACAAGATGGGATTTCTGGCCACTTTCCAGAGTAGCCCAGTGACCTAGGACACCAGCTTCCCATGCAAATGGGGTTTAAGCTTTTATAGGCTCATTCTAAGGGGATGAGAACTTCCAAGAAGCCACCAACAGAGCTGCCCAGAACTCCCATCCTCATTCTCAGTGAGATGGGGCACAGAGCCTGACAGACCTTCAAAGGTATGTTGCTTCTGGAGAAGACCTTTTCTTGTTCCTTCTACCCTGCTCAATGCCAGGTGACGGTGACAACTCCAGGGTAAGGGCTCCTCAACTAGCAAAAGACACCAGGGACAGGCCTGGCAAATTGAACGAATGAAAGCAAAGAGACTTCCCTGGAGCATTTCTGTTGGGAAGACCAAGGAAATTCAAACTCCTGCATGAACACAGGAAAATTTTCCTCATCAGCTCCCAGGGTCACCGAGCAAACATTCATCAGTGTAGGCGTGATATGACCTACAGCCCTAAAGCCTTCCAAAAGCTACCCTGCCACGATCCTATTGCAACACGATGCTGTTACACAGCAGGTGAAGCTGGAGTTACACTGAGATAGGGATGATGTCTGTGCCAGCACCACTTCTGGGCTCTTAAGAAGCCCATTTACATACAGGAGGAACATTCTTATCAACTACAGAGAGCCTTGAGTTACACTCACAGCCTGATTTGACAGCATTGCTCCCGGCCCATCGAAGGATTAGCTGACAGACTGGAGATAAGGATTTAGGCTTATTTTGCTACTGTTTGGAAATAAATGACGTAGGAAATGTTCTGCTTGCAGGGAATGAAACCAGCAGAAAAGCCCAGGGGACGGCTGGGTTGTTCAGGCATCAGGAGCCACACACGATCATTTGCCTCAAAGATGCTCATCACTCCAGCTTCAGCTAAAACCTGTGCAGTTCAGAGGGCAAGAACCTCTCCTTGCTCCAGCTCACATATTTGAGTCAGATCCCTGCTAGCAGCTGCACCAGGATCATGCCAAAGTACAGCAGGGCAGACAGGTTCTCGTGGCCACAGGTGACCTGCTTTTGCTTGCTGGAAGTCACTGGTGAAGCCATAAGAACCAGTGAAGACAGCACTGGGACCGGCCTGTGGCTCAGCAGCACACATCCACCAGTAAAGGTGTGGGAGCAAAGGTCAGCGATATCCAACAGGCAGGACATGCAAACAAAATTGGGTCAGACCTGGAAGGGGGTAGGACTATGAATGGGAATAAACCAGAGGAAATGGGGTGACTCTCAAGGGATGTGGGCAGGGGTCACCCGTATCTGAATGGAGGATGCCTGCCTGAAGGAGGCCACAGGGATGGCTGGCTTGCAAACACCCATGGGAATGGGGAGACATGATTTGATGGGGCGGATGGGTGCTGCACCAACAGAGAGCTAACAGCAAGGTCAAACCCTCACCCATGGTCACAAAGGAGGACAGACATCATCACAGCTCCATGTCTGCTCTGCTGAAGGCCAGCTGGGATCCAGCTTGCAGTGTTCTCTGGCCAGGCAAAAGATGTGCATGCAGGAGGAGCCAAGCCCTTCCCTGTGGGTTCCAGCAGCCTCCAGCAAATGCCATGGAGGAGTCTGGCTTTTGCTTTCATGTTGCTTGGTGCCATGGCACAATATCTACTGACCCTCAAAAAGGAGATCAAGAAATACCAGGCAGTGAACCTCCAAAGCACGTAGTAGCAAGTTGTGCCACCAGGATTTAATAAAGCATTGGCGGTGCCCTCTGAAAGCACTTGCTAGCTGGCCTGATCCAGGTGTACAACCTGATCCTGCGGTACACCCTGATTCAGGTGAACACCCTGATCCAGGTGTACACCCTGACCCCATGGTACACCCTGATCCAGGTGTACACGCTGGCTGAGTACAGGAAGCTGCTAAATGGCATAGCCCATCTCACAGCGACTGCAGTGCAAAGCATGGCCACACCGACCCCAGGCACGGGGTAGTGTGAGGGGTGCAGGACAGGCAAGAACAGGCTCACCTAAGGGCTAACGATGGCTTAGCACTGAGATCTTCTGCTCGTGCTGCTGACAAAGTGATTTGGCTTCCAGCCACACTGAACATTCCCTGTTCTTGCTAACTCCAGAGCCACGAGCAACGTCTCTCACATACCACTAATTTAGACACCTAAATATAGCCGTAAGAAGACCACATTTAGCAGCCGTGCATGAAAACTTCAGTGAGCAAGGCCAAGCGGAGCACAGATAGGGCCTGTGGCAGTCCCCACAGATCCTC
Source organism: Todus mexicanus (assembly GCA_013389965.1). Taxonomy (NCBI): domain Eukaryota; kingdom Metazoa; phylum Chordata; class Aves; order Coraciiformes; family Todidae; genus Todus; species Todus mexicanus. The sequence continues at coordinate 74,745 of WEIS01071666.1, read as the reverse complement.
CAAACTGGACCTTAAAATCACTTGTTAATTCTTTCTGAATTTATCCCAGTACCAGACACAGCAACCCACCAAACAGTCAGTCTCTTGCCTTCTCCATATCTGACACTTACAGGTTCAAACCACGAATGTCGTCATGATCCTCAGTTCACATATCACCAAAAAATTATTTTAAAAGTGAAGGATAAATTTTAAAGCTATTCAAAGACATTATGGTCTGAAACAGGCCAAATGAGTAAACATCCTTAACTCTGCCCTGCACAGATGCTGTGACGAGGTAGGCATCAGCAACAGGTTCTCTGTTCCTTCAGGAGGTCTCACAGGGGTTTGCCAGCCCTCGATATGATCTAGGCAAACTCTAACTGTGAGCAGTGTGTTTGAGAGAGATGAAGAACAACACTGCCTTCGGGTATTGTCACCCTCAGTTATTGAGACAAGCCAACAGCAGCCACCTCAAATAGAGTGGGCTGATGAGATCATAAACTCCTCACAAGGTGCATGGAAAAGATTTTCAGTCATATCAGTTCATGTATTTTGCGCTAAGCACTGAGAAAAATCATTGTTTGCTCAGTGCGCAAGATAATTACCCTCCCTTCACTCAAAGAGAATTCGTAAAAGGACTGGAGTGGAGTAAAAAGCCCCAAAGCTTTTGTGTCCAGCTCAAGGGGGTCCTGGTAGTGCAAACCACTGTTGGGATAACGATAGAGGCACGAGATGCCCTTTCCTTCCCTTCCTTGGGGGCAGACAGTGCATTCCCCACCACGCTTAAACCCTGGACCCAACCCTGTTGTGTTCAGACTTTCTGCAGTGCCATTGGGCACTTCTGGGTGGGACGGATTACTTAAATTAGCTCTTAGCACTGCTCAGCAGGAAGCTCCATTACCTGGAGCCTGCCCACATGCTGTGTGTTAAAAAGGCATTGGACAGAAAGGATCAGTGCCTGACATCTAAGCCGTGGGATCTCTCAGACCCAAATGGTGGGGAGCAAGAAAGCAAGAAGTGGGTTTTAGTTGAGTGGGTTTTAGTTGAGCGGGTTTTAGTTGGGATTTAGTTGAGCTATCTCCTAGACAGGAGATAGCTTGCTTTCTAGCTTGACTCAAAATCTTGCTGCAATTCCAGCGTAACCCCGACATCAAGCCTCAATGCAACCGAAACAATCCTAAAGACGGCCAGGTTACCCCTGCTCTTGTGCCTACCACAAGAAGCCACACCTGCAGCACGTCTTAACTCACGGTGGCAGCCCTGAGCAAGAGGCTTGGGCAGACACAGCACTCACAGGCATGTACATCAAACCCACCCAAAGGGCCAAAATCAACACCTCCTGACAACCTAGCACATCTATATCTAGATCATAAGCAGTGGACCAGAGAGTTAAGGTGCCCACTCAACACACCTGGCACCATCTCACCTGGGAACAGCAACAACGATCAATCACATCCTGACAGCTGAGTACATCTGTGCTTGAGTCATGGCCCAAAGTGGAGGGGTACCAGAACTCCAACATCTAGCAAGTTCTGTGCCTGCACAACTGGTGGAAAGTACCAGAACATTTCATCACCTAAGCTAGACCCAAATGGCAAAGTACCCGACAAAAGACAATTACCTCAGACCCTATAAATAGCGATCATAAGCAAGACCCTTTGAGCTCTCGGCATCTCTGCTGAGCTGGGAGGTCTCTCAGGACCACCCTCTGGCAAAGCTGACAGAAGGCCAGGATCAGTCAACCTTCTCAAGGCTCACGAAAGCTGATGCATTGTTAGCATTTGCTCCAAACTCGAGAGAAGGGGAATTTTAACCATAGGCTAGCCTCTTCCATCCACCTCTCTGTCTGTCTATGTGTTTGAATATACATGATTGCCTTCATGAGGGTGGGTGCCTATATGTATTTCACTGGATCCAAGTATTTCTGTCTACCTATGTTTGTACATTTTGTGTTTACACACATATATATATATCTCATTCTGATTTAGGATGCCTTGTAGCAAATTACTGTGAAACTCATCATTCTCAAACTTGTAATTAAGTTGCTGTTTGATTATAACATAGTCTACGAAATCACTTGTTAATCTTTAAATTGGTCAATCATTGAGGGCTGCTAAAATTCAACCTTTTGATTTAACTCATACTTGTTAATAAATTTTGAATTGCTGCTAAATTGTAACCGTGTCAAACATTTCATCCGTGAGAGATGCCCTGCGGTGCTCAGGGACCCTGGGCACTCTTAAACTGCAGCCCCTGATGCCAGCTGGCAGGTAGCGTTGTCAGCCACCCAGCAACATTTCTTTATCACTCAGCATCTCTTTTTTTTCCCCCTTCTTACTTCAGCTTTACTTCAGCGTTTTTGCATGACAGCTCAGTGAGCTGTTACGGATTAGAGTTTAATAAAAGCAACCAAACATGGTCGCAAATATGCAGCTACTGCAATACTGTGGTTCTGCTCCTGTCTCATAGAGCACAGAATCTCACGAGAGATCATTTGCTGTTGAATGAACAGTGTATTTTTAAAAGTTGTGATGTTTTCAATACCTCTTTCTACCACTGTTAATATATACATATATATGCCTGCAATCAACTTTAACTGCTTTAAGAAAGTCCAGCTGCTGTTTCTCTTTTAACACAGCACCTTCTTTAAAACTTTAGTCGTGCCAATTTTTAAATACAGCTCATAAAAATATTTGCATAGGAAATGTATTCTTGCTTGCTACTAACGTGAGAGCGTGTGAATATATTTCACTCTGGAGAAACATAAGTGCACTGGAAACTGAGTTTTGCTATAAATAGAAGTGAAAAAAAGTCTTCACTCACAGATGCCCCATATTTAATATCATTAAATGCCAATGGAATGAAAGATGTATTACAACTGATACTGTTCTGCTTATGGAAAGAGCTCAGTCTGCAATCTAATGTCAGGCCACAGTGCTCCCTCCCTCTTTCCTGCTCTCCATGACTGCATTTGAACTCAGGGACGCTCCAGAAATAGCGCTAGATATTTCAACCACACGAACAATTGTGTCATCTCGACAACACATTCTTATGTGTAGGTTTCATTTAAATCACAGTGTCACCTGGAGCAGGGCTAGGAGTGTTTGGTCCAATAGTCTGACGAGGTCCATGGTGGGAGCAGCTACTTTTAAATTGCTTCTGACAGATGCTTCTCCAGCACTTGACCCAGTCCTTGGGGTGCCCAGCATGATGTGCCCCGAGTGATAGATTGTCACCCTCTGCTCCCATCACCTGCATGGCCACTTCTTTTGAAAACCCACAGGAGCAGATGCTGTGAACCTATGCCCTGGTGATGGCTGCCAGTATGTTCCTCCCACACCCACCAAAACCCTTTCCCTAAGCCTTTTGCTGCCATTTTATAACCTCAGAGCACTGCCTCCCTTACCCTGCCAGCCCAGGACTTCTTTAGGGGTCTGCATCTCCCTGCATTCCCCTGCTTCCAGCCTCTCAGCTGGCCACATTGTCCTTGTTGCTCTCCTGCTCCTCATGTCCTTCAAGTCCTGTGCCCCAAATTGGAGCTGAGGCCTTTGCACTGCTAAGTGGTGCAGCAGGATCAGCTCACATGTCCTGCTCACCCTTCCCTTTCCTGTGCTCTCCAGAACAACATCTCTGCTGCGGCAAGGCACTGCTGGCAAGAGATCTTTTTCTGTTAACTTTCTCGGTCAATTATTCCCACCTCCTTTGCCTCTCCTCCTCTTTTGTCTCCGTCCTCACTAAAGTGCATCCTGTTTACTTCAGACCGTGTCTCCATTTGCCACAAATTAAATGACTTGCACAGCTTCTCTCCACCTGCTGCACAGGAAATGGCCAGGCAAAAGATAAATGCCACACAAACACTCCCAGGCCTGGAAACCAGATACACTATTAGCCTGGACTGCGTGGGACGTCACGTTAAATCGCATCAGCTACGACTGAGTTACGCTGCAGCATGCAAATCAGGGCTTAAAGGGGGTCAGTGAGAAGCTGGACGCAGGATGAGCATGGGAAATCCTGCAGCCAGAGTTGTTGCTTTCCCCCAGGATCTGACACTCGTTACAGCAGCTGAGGAATCCCTTCCTGCCCCACAGACAGACAAGGCTCAGCTGGAACCCACCACAGCGCCCCTTTGCCCTGGGAGCTCCTGGTTAGCAGCTTTGCTAGTGTCAACCCTCTCTTGAAGATGGGCTTGGCACAGCGCTGCTTGGTGGAGGATGTTCATTGCTGCCTTTTAGGCCATCTCTCGGAGCCCACACAGCCTGAGGTGACGCTGAGGTTGTGTTATACACACCCTGTCCATGTTCACAGTGACCCAACAGCCTTGGACTGTCCATAAGGATCTAAGTAAGAGCTGTACAGAGAAGCAGAGGATTCACATGCCTGACTGCAAATGCAGGGCCCAAGGACTGCATGTCAGCCAGAAGCAGACAGGATAAAGCAATGTAGGAGAAAGTCAGTGAGAAGTTGAAGCCGTCTCAGGAAGTGCTGCTCTGGAGCACAGGTACCTGTGGAGCACCTCACTTTCTTCTGAGAGACACTGCCAGCAGCGAGCAGATCTGTCCTAACCTCATCAGCAACTGCTCTGTGGCAAACAGCCCAGGGCAGGCCTGGATATTGGCTCCCTGGCACACACTGATGGGGACGGGGATGGAGTTGGAAATGTGTCTGTCCCACCAACAGACCCAGGTTCCATATGTACTGGTGACCTGTCCCCACCCATGCCTTGCTCTGGCCCTGCCACCTAGGAACATGGAATCTTTTAGGTCCTGTCTGCAGACAAACATGAGGTAAAGTCTGACTAAAAAGCAGATTTAGTGCCTATGGCTGGGTAAGCTGTCCAGGAGGGAGTCAGTCATTTTAATGACAACCCAGTCTTAAGACGCTGATCTGGCTCCAGCCCAAGTCTTTGTACTAAGCTCCTTGACATCCTGTTTAGAAAAGCATTATTAAAACCTAATTACTTCATTCATATACTACTGTTTTAATTATAACAGAAGCAGAGGAGAGATGTAAGCAATAATCAATCTCTCTGATGCTAATACGTATCTGAAGAAGGAACTGGCCATGGGGAAAGCCAATCCAACATCATCTGTGGAAAACAGAGGAATATATTCCTAGTGACTGTCCATGCTGCCAACAACAGAGTTGCAGTGTGGCCAGGGGTGGCCTCCATAAACTGCCCTTTGCTTTAATCACTGACCAAGATGTTGCACCTGAATTAATTTTACATGTTCGCTGCTGTGTCTCTGCTGTACCAAAATGTAATTACTTTGGTGCCATAGACCAGCTAAACCCATCTGCTCAGTTGGCTGCTGAAACTAATGGGCCTTCTTTGCAACACAGTATTTCAAAATAAAGGCAAGCTAGGAAGAAAACAGTGTAGAAGTCATTGAGGTCCTTAAGGTAAACACTTGCCAGGGTAATACCATTGCTCAGCAAGTCCCACCAGTACCAAAGATGGAACAAGGTTAACCAGCTGCTGACAGCTTCAGCAAGATAGCGGCCAAACTGGCAGAAGCAACTATCTGACAAATTAACTGTGGGTTTAGGGACTAGAGAGAGCCTTTTTAGCAGAGGTTAACTGAAGCTGATACCCAGGCCTAACACTAAGTGGACAGATTTGCTACATTACACCAGGTTGTTCAGTCTGGAGAAGATAAGGTCCAGGGAGACCTAATAGCGACCTTTCGGTACCCGAAGGGGCCCTACAAGAAGGCTGGAGAGAGCCTGTTTGCAAAGTCCGGTAGTGAAAGGACGAGAGGCAGTGGTTTAAAATTAGAGAAAAGTAGATTTAGATTGGATGCTAGTAAAAAGTTCTTTACCATGAGGGTATTGGAACAATGGAACAGGTTGCCTAGAGAGGTAGTTGAGGTCTCCTCCCTGGAGATATTCAGGGTGACGCTCAACAAGGCTCTGAGCAGCCTGCTCTAGTTGAGGATGCCCCTGCTCAGTGTAGGGGGGTTGGTCTAGATGACCTTTAGAGGTCCCTTCCAACTCAAACCATTCTATGATTCTGTAATTCTGTGATTAAGGGAACAGTGGTACAAAGCCTGTCACCTTACCGAGGTTGAAAGCCTCAATGCACTAGCAAACATGGCCTGATCCCTGCCCTGCTCTTTGCCTCTTTGCGTTGCTGGAGTTGGGACAAAAGGACATGTCTGGGGCAATGCTGCCAGGCAATCAGGCAGCATCTGTTCTGGAGGGCCCTTGGAAGAGGTGTCTCCTTGGTGGAGATGGCAGAGGTCTAGACACATCTGGATACCAGTTCTGGCTGCAGATTTCACCAGCACAGTCAAATCATCATCTCAGGAACTGCCACTTCTTCCCAGGCTCTCCTGCTTCTATTCTGCCCAAGCACAGATCCTGCTGGTATCGTCCTGTTGTGAGGCGCTCCCGGAAAAAACCCAGACGTGTTGTCAGGCTGCAGGTCTGGGAGGAGTTAATAAAGGCTGAACAAGCACCTGGTGATGTTTTGAGAGTCCTCGGGATGATAACTAAAATTGTTCTTCTCCACCAGCACAGGGGAGATGCCTATACTGACCTAGAGGAACGGTGGAAGCAATTGCTTTGTAGAAATAATGTTGCCTTACGCTCCCATACCCCACTGCTTCTTCCGCGAAACAGTTAACCATCTGGATCCTGCAGGTAAATTGCTGTGAGACGGAGACCCCACAAATGCGAAGACATGGTGGTTTCTCCATGCACTTTGCTCATCACGCTCTCTCCCCTCACTGCGGGGGAGTGCTCAGCATCGTCTGAGAGCTGGGTGAACCGCAGCCCAGCAGGGGATGAGCCCATCACGCTGCTGTGTGCCTGGCATCAAGAACAATCCTGAAAAGAGATATTTTCACAGCTGGCAACCAAGCGGGAAACAAAAGAAAGACAGAAAGGGACCACTTGTACTCAGAAAATTAAACCCAAATTTAATTCCAGTAATTATACTTTCATTAACACCCTGTTTACCACAGAGATGCATAAAATCCCTAAGCAGGAGCTGCAATTGCTTCAAAAGTGAGATGAAGGTAGCTGGGGAAATTGTGCCAGCCTTTTCTTAGCCTGTAAAATTCTTAAGGAGCTTGGATCACTGTGAATGGTTATTGTTCGTAATTTAACTTCCCCAGCAACCATCCGTAAATGAGCCAGAAATCCAGTGAGAGCAGCAGAGAACCTGTAACAGAGCTGATTTATTCCAGCAACCCCTGATTTAACCATAGACAAATGCAATGCTTTCTATGCTGACATTTTGGGGCTTGGATGCTACGGTGGCAAACACAACATGAGCGAAACTCTCACATCACACCCTGCTGAAATCACACCTTGTTGCAGGCATGGGATTAATGACTGGGTTTGGCTTGTTAACGTAATTCTGAGTCTTTGGATCCCAGGAACTTGGTCTGGGCTCTGCACCAAAGCAGGATCAAACCATAGCTATGACCAGCCCTGGCAGATGTTTTGGTACATTGTGAAAGTCTTCACTGAATGAATTCACCTCCTTCAATCAGTCCATCTCTCCAATGTTTCAAGATCATGTTTCAAGGAAATCTCATGCGAAGTCTCTCAAAGTCCCTGTGATTCTTCATGCTCTCTCAAGACTTTGTAAGTGGACTCTTTGCTAGGTGTCTGACTGAATGAATGGGAAATACGAAATGCCAGTGAGGACATCAACCAACCACCAATAATAAATCTACAGACTGCTCTGAGACATTATTCCAGTTATCTCACTGATAACTGTTCTTTTGGGGTTATTTTTCAGCCTGTCACTCTTTGCACTTTCGGCATAACCTTTGCAATCTCCTGGCTTAGCTCTGCCATGCACTCATCATGTGCATTGCCATCAAAAGTTTGAAGAAAGGTAAGTACACAGCCAGAGAGGAAGGTTCCCTCCGGAGAGACAGATAAAGCCAAGGACGGCTGCAGAGGCTGAGGATGAGAACCACACTCAACCCCTGTGTAAAACCATGGCACAAGAGTAGCTGTCTGTCTAGTAAGAAGCGAAAGCGCTCGATATTTAGAGTCATACAACAGGTAAAGCTTCAGCAGATTGTCTCCAGAAGGTTGCAACACAGGAAGGCAGCTCTAAGCCAGAATGTGCTAATTAAGAAACACCACGTGACTGTTAATAAAAGAAGTTCTGGGAGGTGGAAGGAAGCAAAGAAGGTGAACCTCTTTCACCTCCTGTCTCCAGTGCTATGTGGTGTCACATTCTCACTGGAAAAAAAAGAAAGGAACTTTCTAGGGAGGAAAGAAACAAGATAAGGACACGACAGATATACTGGCTCAGTGCTTCTGTTCTCTGTCCCAGGTGATGAAAAACAGACTGTAAAATGTCTTAATTTTCTGCTAATGGATGGGAGAGTTTCAGTTTCACCTGGGGAAATAAAGGCAGAAGGTAGTTTAAGGAATGACCTGAGATGTTGATAAAACTAGACTGAGTCCAGCAGAGACCACCAAGTTAGTTGAGGGCTGGAGAACTTGCACCGCGGAGACGCTGATGGTGCTGGGCTTGTTCAGCCTGAAGAAGAAATGGTTTTGGATGACCAAACAGAATCCTGCCAGCACCCAGAGGAGGATATCAAGAAGACAGAGATGGGCTCTTTACAGGGTTGCGCTGCAGGAGAATGAGGCAGACAAGCCATAAACTGAAAAAGAGAAGGATCTAACCTGACATTCTTCCACAGTGACAGTCAGCCACTGGAACAGGGCTCCAGAGAGGCCGTGGGATCTTTAGCCTTGGAAGTTTTCAAGTTAAACTTAAGCCCTGAGCAACCTTGTCTGATGTCAGGGCTGAGCCTTCTTTGAGCTGGAGTTTGGACTAGAGACCTCCCAACATCCCTCGCTGCCTGAACGTGCCCATGGCTTTGTGATCCCAGGATGTTCTTCAGCAGCAAGTGTAAACTGAGGGATGAGGTTTGCAGCTCTATCTCACTCTGTTATTGTGCTCTTACTTCAAACAGCATTTCTAAGCAAATGTTCTCTTAATCACATATTGCTCATAGCATCAGGACTGGTGCAGAGCAATCCATCCCTCAGCAGGACGATTCCCAGCCCCTGGAGAGTGCTGGCAGCCTGCAAGAGGGGACAAGCTCCTCAGCACCCTCCTCCCAGGATATCCAAATGTCAAGGAACCTATACAGACTAGTCTGAGTGCTCGTATCAGAGGCTTAAAGAGAGGAATAAGGTTTCCTAGGGAGAAATGACAACCAGGAAGCACTGAAGAAAACCCACAGAGAGTGGGAGCTTGAGGTAGATGGCTAGAGGAGCAAGGAGGAAGCTGGACTATGAGGCCTTCAGAGCTGGCACCATGGGGATCAGAAAATGAGAACTGTTTCCCTGTGCTTATTGACAAGTCGGAAAGCTCCAACCTGACAGAAGTGAGGAGCTTATATGAGCCCAGGCATGTTGGGCAAATATATATCTTCCCACCAAGCTTATTTCAATGGCAGAAAAGGGATAACATTCAATTAATGTTTGACCCATGCTCGCTGTTATTGTAACACCTTGTTGCCTCCGAGTGCTGACAATTTGATTGTTTAACACATTAGCTAATAAATAAACCAGAATCAAGAGAACTGAAGTGTTCAGGAGTTCACAACCTCATCATATACAGCAGCCTGGCCTGCTACAAGCTGTGACTATCTCTTTATAAAAGGTGTAAATCTCTCTCTATAACACTGCCCATCAATCCCTGATCATTTCAAGAAGATCAAAAGCAGAAGCGGATTTAATGTATGTTAAGCTCACAAATAACCATTAAGATTTACACAGCCTCTACCAGTAAACTCATCACACCAAGGACTCCTATTGGCGCTAAAGTATACCTTTCAGTAAAAGGCAAGGAGTTTTGACCTGAAGGAGTTTGAGGTATGCAGACAAGCGAGTGCCATGCTCAATATAGAATCACAGAAACATAGAATCATTGAGGTTGGAAAAGACCCTTGGGATCATCGAATCCAACCATATGTGTGTTCCAGTGCTCATTTGAATGTGGTCTGCTGCCAAATCCTCTCTTTCTGTTAATTTAAAGCACCTTCCTCTATTGCAAATCCCTTCCCATACAGGTGCTTTTAGGTTGAGATCAAGTTATAGCTTGATTTATTTGTGAGGTCCTAAAAAGCTCCTTGAAGTTATTTTTCCCAGACCTTAGATCAACCCTCTGGCTCTTTTCAGACCTGCTTGACAATTTTTATCAATCAAACACTTCCACTGAAGTGCGAACCCCGGATATGTGCACTGCAGATGGTGATGGATTTGCTAATGCTGCTCCCAAACACAGGGCTTTCACTCCTGCTCTGAATTACCTTGGTGAGGCAGTCAGGCTCCATGTTTGGCTCAGTGTTCTACTGCCACAGTGGGAGCTCACACTTTCCTTCACAATCTTTAAGCCTCTTTCAGCATCTCCAGCTCCAGGATGCAGCCCCAGAGCTGCGAGGGTGATTTGCACGGGATTTATATCCACCCCATCCCACCCGGTTCTGACAATGCTCTGATGTGTGTTGCTAGAACAGGACTGTTGTACCAAGCCATCTGGGTTGGCCTCTGAACCCATCCTGCTGCCAGTGCTGTTTACTGGGCAGCAACACTCAGATCTGACACTGACAGCACCATCAAGAGGAGCTGGGTCACAAAATTTTGCTGCTGGACCCTGTCAGACTCAGTTCTACCACCCTGCCTATGGTTATCTTTAAAGACCTGCTGGTCCCAGCTCCCTTTAGCTGAACCCATGCAGGTTTTCTGTACTGCTTTTTCTTTTAAATAGGGTGTTTATTTTTAAGAGAAAGCCCATGTTGAGCCATTCCTTCAGGCTATAAATAATATCTTCTAACAGGTTTATCACAGGCTTGAGCCATTTTCAGCATTTGCCAAGCAAGGCTTAAAGCCCACGGAGCAATAAGTGCATAGGAGGACTCATGCTGATAGACAAGCAATTCTGAAGCAGAGGAAACAGCTTGATTGTAATGTTTAAGTTTCCTCTAATTCCCTCAATCACATCACATAATGTGTGGCACTTCTGCAGCACCTTTCAGCCCAGTCCACACAAGCCTTTTATTAACGTGGTGCTTGCTCATTTCTAGGGAGGAGCAGGGACAAGGCTCAGTCAGTGGCTTCTCTGCAGCCTGCAGAAAGTAAAATCTGAATCATGGGGATACAGGTTTACCTTCTCCAATGAACCCCTGTCAGTGACTGTAAGCTGGGTAAGGGGAAGGGACAGAGAGGACGGGAGAAGTCAGTTGTCTTGCTCTTGGGAAATCCAGCTCAGCCTGCGATCACAACTGTTGTGACTATTTCAGAGATAAGGGAACTGAGGGCTGGAGCTTTTTCTGCCAAGCTGTCTTTCTTCCTTTGCAGGTAGGCAATGGTGATGTCCCATTTTCCCATTGCTTTTCTGAGTTACAGCTCAGACTAACCTTGACTCAAAATGAAGAGCTGACTGATTGCAGAAGACCTTGCCTGCAGCACCAGCCTCTGAAAAATCATGTCTGGCAGCACATCCCTGGCTATGAGCAGATTACAAACACCCTGAGGAATGAAACTTCCCTACACAGGCAAGGGCCAAAAGCAGCTTGGAGTTTCCCCTGACACTGCAGAACGGTAAAAGATCTCTCTGCAAGTCTTCATCCCCTACAGCCACACCAGGATTTCCATCCTCAGGAACTGCACTTCAGGCCTGATCTACCCCAGGCTCTCACCATTGTGGGAGCAGGACCCAAACCCCTTTCCTTTGCTGATGCTTTAGGCTGCAAAACCCTGTGAGGCTGGGCTGAGTGACATGGCACCTCCACAGCCCTGTCTTTGGCCTCATGGCAGCGAATGAGCAGAAATTCCTCAGGCTGAGCTTCTCTTTTCCTTCTGCAGCCCCAGTTTCCCAGCCGGTAGGTTACAGGAGCCATTTGGGATGCAGTGCTTTTATAGCAGAGCTTTTCCTCTTTAAAAAGCTGTTGGAATTGAAACCCAATCCATCAGCCTTGTGCTCTGCTCTATTACAAACCCTAATTGTGCAGAAAAGCCTGGTGCACTATTGTTTTTTATTTTTATTTTTTTAATGGTATGAAAGACTCTAAATTATTAATTTCCTGCACTCCCACTGGATGTCGTTTTGTTGCCCAGGCCAGATGAAATGAGAGCGCTTTAGTTCCTTTTCCTGGCTTAGCAGGTTCTTTCAGTGCCAATCAAAGCAGGAGGTCTAATTCTGGAGAGGGATGAGTATCCTCCACTCTCGCAGCTGCATTTGCAAAAACATTTTCTGGTCATCCTGATCATGGTGCCCGAGTACTGACAGCAAGTCAGTATCACAGAATCACAGCTTGGAATGGATGTCTGGGGATCATCCAGTCCAACCCTCCATGGCAAAGCAGGTTCACCTAGATCTGGTTGTGCAGGATCACATCCACATATCCACATGGGTTTTGGAAGTCTCCAGAGAAGACTCAGATATATATAATAGTATATATAAAGAACATCATAATCAGAAAGTCAGAAAGAGGAGGAAAATTAATAAGAAAGCAGAGACTGAGCAGTGTTCACACCTATGTTCCCTCTGCACTCCTGGGAGGGCACCTTTCCCCTTTCCTGAAGTCCACAATCCTCAGGGTGTCACAGCCGATACCAGCAACCAAGTGGGGAGACATCTGCTCTGGCTGAGCAAGGCAAGGGTTAGTGTGTACCCAGACAGCACAGGCTAGCAGGGACAGCCAGTGCCTTTTATTAGCTCCGATAATATATATCTGGAGAATAAAATGCAAGCTTAGGGCATATGCACTTCTCTCTTTTCTTCCCAGGTATATTTGTTTGCCTAATAAAAGGTGTTATCTGTGCCCACATGCTTTGTCTTGCTTATGATGTCTGAGATCATCCCAGCCACAATAGCCCCGTCCCCTGGGGAAGGCAGCTGTTTTCACATCAGCTTGACCTAACAGCCTTAATCTGAAGCACTTATCTTGGGGAATTTCAGAGGATGACAGGAATCAGAACGCTGAAAAAGGTAGATGCGGTAACTGTTCTAAAAAAAGAAAACCACAGACCCTTGAGCTTAACCTCAGTAGGTGAGTGGAACAAGACAACAACCTGTAAGTGGCTATGAGGAGACGCATCACAGCTCTATGGGGTCTGCAGGGCAAGGTTTTGGTAGCGGGGGAAGCTATAGGGGTGGCTGCCATGAAAAGCTGCTAGAAGCTTCCCCTGTGTCTGATAGAGCCAATGCCAGGTGGCTCCAAGATGGACGCACCACTGGCCAAGTCCACTAGTGACAGTGGTCACGCCTCTGGGATAACATATTTAAGGGGGCAACGGTGCACAACGGCAATTTGAGCTAGAGAGAGGAGTGAGAATATCTAAGAGCAGCAACTCTGAGGGCACCCAGGTCAGTGAGGAAGGAAGAGGAGGAGGAGGTGCTCCACACACTGGAGCAGAGATTCTCCTGCAGCCCGTGGTGAAGAACATGGTGAGGCAGCCTGTCACACTGCAGCCCGTGAAGGTCTACTGTGGAGCAGATATCCACCTGCTGCCCAGATCAGGTAAAGGTACTTGAAGGAGGCTGTGACCGTGTGGGAAGCCCACACTGGAGCGGTCTCCTGCAAGGACCTGTGGACCCATGGAGGGACAGGAACCCAGATGGGAGCAGGTTCACTGGCAGGACTTGTGACCCTGTGGGAGACCCACGCTGGAGCAGTCTGATCCTGAACAACTGCACCCTGCGAAGGAGATCCATGCTGAAGCAGCTTGTGAAGAACTACAGCCCATGAGAAGCATGCTGAAGAAGTTCATGGAGGACTGTCTCCTGTGGGAGAAACCCCATGCTGGAGCAGGGGAGGAGTGTGAGCAGTCCTCCCCCTGAAAAGGAAGGAACAACAGAAACAATGTGTGATGAAACGACCACAACCCCGACTCCCCATCCCCCTGTGACACTCAGGAGAGGAAGGAGAGAAAATTGGGAGTGAAGTTAAGGTCAGGAAGAATGGAGGAGCGTGGGGAAGGGGTTTTTTTTAGATTTAGGTTTATTTCTCATTACATTACTCTGATGTGACTGGTAAAAAATTCAAGTAAGTTGCCCATGTGCATTCTATTTTGCCCATGATGGTAATTGTTGAGTGATCTCCCTGTTCTAATCTTGACCCACAAGCTTTTCATAATACTTTCTCTTCCCAATCCAGCTGAGGACGGGGAGTGATAGAGCAGCTGTGGTAGGCACCTGGCATCTAGCCAGGGTCAACCTACCGCAACAGCTAACATGGATTTGTACTGAAAAAGTCATGCTGAACCAATCTGATTTGCTTCTGCAGCAAGATAACAGACCTTGTGGACAGGAAAGACACAGAAATCATTCATCTCGACCTCAGGAAGATTTTGTCATTGCCTGCCTTGACATTCTGACCCTCAAGTGAGGCAAAAGATCTATATAAGACCCAGCTGAATAGCTGTACCCAGAGCTGTTAGCATGGAGTTTTGTGCAATACTCATGGCTCCATGGTCTAGAGGGGATCTGGTCACTGTTTCTGTTAGTGCTTGGACACTGGCACAGATGGGAAGGCTGCAGGCGTCCAGGAAGGCAGGACTGGAATTTGAAATTACTTTGCCGGACAAGAGATACGACCTGAAAAAACCTGTATGTGATTTAACAGGGACAAATGCAAGGCATCGCGCTTGAGGAGGGACAATTCCATGCACAAATACAGGATGATGGGGAGGGGACATTCTGCCATTAGGTCTGGGGTTAGTGGGACAATCACCTGGATGGGACACGGCACTCCTGTGATGCTGTGAAAGAGTCAGGTGTGCCACTGCAGCGAAACAGAAGCATCATGGCCAGGCACATGCAAGGATCACTTCTGTGCCAGGGAGAGCAGTAAGAGAGTAGCACCCATAGGACACTATGTAGCAAGGGCACAGCCCAGGGGACATGGTTTGGGGGATAATGAGAAGGAGATTCCAGCTCAATAGGCTGGAGGTGGGAAACATAAAACTGCCCAGGTGGGACACATTTCTGCACTGGCCAGGACCCCACAGGGTATAAGGAGCTCAGACACTCCCTAGACTGGGAGCAGTGGAATCACAGGAAGCTCTCTGACGGGACATGGGAGGAGGGGAGAGCAGGGGGTGCTTGCCTCACACAGTTGGCTTCTGGCATACCATCTTGCAGAAACAGTCAGGGAATTGGAGCGTAACAACTTCCCTCCAGGAGAAGCTCAAAGCTGCTTTGATTTCAGTTGTGGCTGCATCTCTCACACCCAGCGGGACTGTAAGGCAGCCCCTATTCTGTGCCTCACAGGGCTCTTCTCTTCCTTTTCTCCATCGGATAAAAATAATCCTTTTGTGTCAGCTCCATCACCATGAGCAGCAAGACATTCCATTCATTGGTGATTCCTTCCCATCTCTCATTTAAACAATTCTCCATTGAGCCCATCAAATTAATTTGAGTAAGGGCCATTTATTCGGCCTGCCTTCCAGATCAGGTGTCTCCTTTTCTTTCAGAGAAGGCTGGTAGGCGGCATGAGGGAGAGCCGGGGGGAGGCTTGACAAGGGATGGGAGCACCACGATGGTTTCAATTAAGACATGCAGGGGCATGGAGGTCCGTAGATCAACACACCCAGTGTCAGGAAACACACAGGGAAAGTCTGCAACTGAAGGGCTTTTTGGAGTGATGCATTTGGGATGTGTTTCACAATAGCACAGACACAATCTCCCAAGCAAGGAGCTGCCCTCTGTGTCTCTGCTGGCAGCCTCAGCCCTTTCCAACCCAGGCCGGCTGTTTGGGGAAGGCTGTGTCAGGCTCTGGCAGCAGGTCAGGAGAAGTTACAGGAATGTGCCAAATCCCAAGCTGTTCCTCTGGCCCTCTTACATCGCTTCATACTCCATGTCACACCAAATTCCCTGCCTTTGTCACTGCAGCAAAAATCACTAGGCTCTGCAACAAGGGACGCTACCCCAGAGCGCCCAGACCATGCCCAGGGACAAGGTATGTAACATCACAAGCAAAGAAAAGTTGAAGAGCTTGAACAAGAGTAAAAGCTTACCTTCTTCAAGCTCTCGGGCATTGCCAGGTTCAGTGAGGCAATGCACAAACATGACTGGGATGGGTCTTGCAAATGAAAACCAGCGTCCCATTTGCCATCCCTGCAAAGTGAGTCCTCAGATACCCAGGACACTGCACTGCCATGAGCTGGAGAGAATTAGTTACATTTTTGCACCTAAATTGCATGATCAGCAGAAACAGAGGCCAAACCAACCCCTGTGGAGGTGCAGAGCCAACAGGGAGGGGCTCACCAGCACCTCAAGGTTCTGCGTATTTTGCTAGCCAGGACACCTGTGGGGTGCCTTCTCCTCCCTGCTTGTGCCATGATCCAGCTCCTCGTCCTTTCCATCATACTACTGCCACCTCTTCCCTCTGCCCTGCACCAGGATCTGCACTTTCATCCTCCTCTTCTTGCTGTTCTGTCTGCCAGGATGGACAGCTGAGGGGCAGCACAGGGCCAAAGTGGCATTTGCTGGGGCTGCAGTCGTAACAGCACACACATCACTGCTGTGTCTGCCCGTCATGGGCAAGCATCTCTCGGTGACTTGTTTTGCTTCCTAACTTTCACCAGTTCTCCAAGGACCTAGCTGTCCCAGCTTAAAAATTTCGACTTGATACCCTGCAACATCCAACTGTCCTCCCGTGATTGACAAGGCAGTGAGGCAGGAGAGCCTGCCAGGTGCTGGTCCCTGGTGGGACAGGGTTATCCATCAGTGCATCCCAACATCAGATCCTCTCCTGAGGTGCGACTGTACTGGACATGTCCCGAAAGCAACCGGCAGGAGGGATGTACAGAGAGGAGAGGCTGGAGGAGAACAGATTTGTCGTGTTTATAGACACCTCTCACTTGCCTGCTGTGGCTC
Source organism: Todus mexicanus (assembly GCA_013389965.1). Classification (NCBI taxonomy): domain Eukaryota; kingdom Metazoa; phylum Chordata; class Aves; order Coraciiformes; family Todidae; genus Todus; species Todus mexicanus. The sequence goes on along the minus strand of WEIS01071666.1, from coordinate 57,899 downwards.
ACAGGCAGATGGGTGTCCTCATTCCACTTCAACATGGAGAGGAGCTACATCTCACCTAAGGAGACACAGAGGCCAGGTCCAGGACCAGGGCTGGGTCTCTCAGGCCCCAGCCACTGCTTTACACCATGTCCTCATGACGAGCCCATCGCCTTGCACTTCAAACATATCCCATGGCTCAGGGGCTGAGCTAACAAGATTTCCTCCTCCACACTGCTGCGGCAAAGCCAGAGTTCAGGAATAGCTGCACTCTCGAGAGCTGCTTGGGGCTCACTGGCAAAAAAGCAGCTCACCCTCAGATGACCTGGAGGATAAGCATTGACGTTGCCTCTGTCAGCAGGCAGCCGTAATCAGTTATGGCAGGGGGCTGAGCACTGAAGAGTCTCTGCAGGAGATGCTGCAGGCTGTCAGACCTGCTCTCACACCCAGCCATTGCTGGGAGAATGAGAGTCTCCCGAAAAGACTCTTGCTGGCTCTTGAAAACAGCCTGTTCCCCTAAGGGGCCCTCTGCGTTTGCACCAGAGCTGCTGTTCAGGCAGAACAAAATAAATGGTGATTTCTCAGGAACCTCCACTTTTCTGGAGGGGATTTTAGTCACATGCATAGTAATAAATTCATGGAAGGCAGCTAAAGAAAGAAACACAGAGGACTGGCAAGCTAAAGCTGAACGTGAGGCTGGGCAGTGCTTCACTTGTCATATCATCATGATGCTACAGCGCTGGAGAAAGCAGAGGCTCCAGCTCATAGAGGAGCTGTGCAAGCTGGACAGGTACATTCAGGCAATTGCAGACCTAACCAAAATGCAAGTGCTTTGAAGACATGAAACAGGGCTTCATGGGGGTTGGACTAGATGATCTCCATAGGTCCCTTCCAGCCCCTGCCATTCTGTGACTCTTTGATAATGCCTTGTCGTGCATTAGGCATTTCCCAGGACAGGCACTGATGGGCTCATCAGGCTGCAGAGGAGCAAAGCCCAGGCAGCTCAGGTTTGAGGAGCTCTAGGATGGCAGGCACCAAGTAAAGACACAATCTATTCACAAGGAAGAGGACGCAAAGCTTGCAGACAAATCAGTTCTTGTAGCAACATAATTGTGCCAGTGTGGAGAAATACAAGGGAAGAAGTAAAACAAGGCTTGACTGAAACCCATTTTGCTTGGCCAAATTCAGATTTCATTTACTGTAGAACACCCAGAGGACAGCAAATCCAATGGACACACACTAGATTGATGTCTGGAAAGGGGCATTTAGCTCAGTGACTTGGCTATTATTACAAAACCAAACCTCCCCAGCATTTTTCTCCAAACCCCTGGTATTGCAAAATGGAGTGGTATTACATTGCTTTCAAACATGGGCAACATTTTTTATTACACAGATCTTCAAAACCAAAACTAGACAATCAAAGTCAGTGCTCCTGGCTTTGTCAGTGTCGCCCTGACAGCACACAGCACCTCACAGAATGAGACTTGCACTTTACAAATAATTTATAAGTACTATTGAATGTTCTTAAAATGGGACCTTTTCTTGCTCTGGTTGCCAGCGATTCCATCTAACATACTAAACACACTTCAGCCTGACCACTGAGAATTTACGTCAGCCGAAAATAACTTGTAAATACGCTGATGCTGTCTCTCCATCAGCTGACAAAGAGAGTGGTCACAGAAAGTGACATTACGCAATAAAAATAAGGTTGAACACATGTGGCTAGGAACAGTGAAAAGAAAAAACAAACCCATCTCTTTGACCCTGGGGTTCAACAATCCTGCTGTTACATAGAAGCTCTCTTCTCTCTTCACATATGATCTGTTGCAACCCAGAAGTTATTTCTCAAAAAACCAGGGAAGCTGTTTTAATGAGAGAAGATTCAAGCCCTTTACATCTACTGCTGGTTTGTTTGCGTTACCTCTCCAAACTACTCTAGCCTTGGACATTGCCACATCTCTGTCCAGGATTCAGAACTCATACCTGTGGTATGGCACTCACGGACAACTGGATTTTTGCTATAGAACCACTTTCCTGTACACTGTATGTGCAGGGTTTACAGATAAATATCCAAAAGCTTCAGTTCTGCTCAAGAAGGAGTGGACCATCTTCTTTCCCCAAAAACAGCTTTCCAGGACTAAACAGTTCCCTCATTTTACCTCAGGCTGTGCTAGATTGGGAGATATCTTGATGCGGGACAGTGGAGGAAGAAGGCATCCTGAGGGTCTTCCTGCTGATGGGTTTCCCAGCACAGTGGCAGGGCAGGGAAGTGTGGTGGGGAAGGAGCAGGTGGAAAGGGCAGGGGAGCCAGCTTTGGTCAGCACATATCAGTATTCCTGTGGGGAGGTGTTGGTTTACAGTTATGAGTCACAAACCCATACAGCAAAATGGCCACAGGTCACAAGCAAGGCAGCTCACACCATGGCAAGCTGCTCACAGGCAGCATGGCTTCTTGCCTGTCTGAGAGCATGCTAGGACCGGTTTGTACTGACAGCAGGGACTGTCAGAGCAACCAGCTCCAGCCCCTCCTGCTCCAAGGCAGACTCAGAGAGACCTGTCCCTCTGGAAATGTCTCTTCTTGAAGGCCTCCAGCACTGGGTTTCCTTCTCATAACAACGAGTCAACACTGGTGTGTATGTCCTTAAGAGGCCTATACAAGTGACATGGAAAGCTGTGAACAGGTCAGAAATAGGGTTTCACAAATCCCTGAATGCACTCCATGGTTGTCAGATCTTCTCCCAGCAGTACAGAGAGCAGCGATCTGCAACTGTGCTAAATAACAGGGGAGAGACTGAAAGAAATTCAAACAGCACTTGCAAATCCCAAAGGAAGCAAAGCCACCAAGCTGCGGGTCAGTTTTTATGAGACCTAAGCTTATTTGTGTGTGGCTCTTTATCAGAGGGCCAAGCTGCATCTGGAGGAGGCGGCCCTGATGTAGGCAAGGCGTAGAAGCACTCAACACCAAATTCCTCCGACGCTGCTTGTGCTCTGTGCTTTCGGGTCACTGCGCAATTAGTCAGCCCTGAAGAGATATGAGGAAATGGGCACAGCTCAAACAGCGCAGAAGCAACTGCGGGAACCTCAATGAGAGAGGAGCATTTGCACGAAAACAAGGCCCAGAAATTACACCACTAGAAGAGTAAGACTCGAGCTGTTTGGAGAGGAGAGCTGAGTGCTTTTCTCTCAGGCAGAATACGACAAGAGAGCTGTTGAAATAGGAATTTTTGGGGACAAAATGTACTTCCCTTATTGCTAAACCATTCACCAGTACAGGACCGGTGTGATCTCAGAGAATCGCAGAATGGCAGGGGTTGGAAGAGACCTCTGGAGATCATCTCATCCAAAACCCTGCTAAAGCATGTTTACCCAGAGCAGTTTGCACATGCTCACATCCAGGCAGGTTTTGACTTCACAACCCCTCTGGGCAGCCTGCTCCAGTGCTCTGGCAGCCTTAAAGGAAAGAAGTTTTTCCTCTTGATCATAGAATCATAGAATACTTTGGGTTGGAAGGGATCTTTAAAGGTCATCTAGCCCAACCCCCTTGCAGTGAGCAGGGACATTTTCAGCTAGAGCAGGTTGCTCAGAGCCCCGTCAAACCTGACCTGAAATGTTTCCAGGGATGCGGCATAGTCACGGTTTGGGGTAAGGGCAGCACTAAACCTGCAACAGATGCTCTCTGTTAACCCCATTCCCTCTCTAAAGTGGAAAAGAAAGGGAATAAGCAAGAGAGACTTACAATTAGAAAAGGAAAATAGAACAGCTTTAGTGAAAATGAAAAATAATAAGAATAATAAAATAGAATATACACAAAACCAGTATCAAACCCAACCCTCCTAATGGTGAATACGTCATCATCACCACTGCTTGCTGTGAAGTAGTCCCACACTGGGCTCAGTGGCAGACAGGGAGTTGGATTCAGGAATGCACAGAATGGGAGAAAGAAGCCAAAGCCAAAGGCCACAGGCTGTAACTGAAGCTTGAGCCAAGGCTGAAGCCAGAGGTGAGATCGAAGCTGGAGCTGAAGGCCAAAGGCCAAAACCATAACTGAGAGAGCATGACAGAACCCAAAGAAATGGAACCAAAAGAGACAGAACCGAGAGCCCAAGAACAACAGAGCCGAGAAAGAGATTCTTGTGACCCTTCAGCTTTACACCGAATCTGACGTATATGGGATGGAATACTTCACTGGCCAATTTAGGGTCACCTGTCCTGTCCACTCCTCCCTGCAGGTGCAGCCCCTACTTTCTGCACCCCTCTGTGTGGTACACAAGATCCAACAGTGACTTTGGTTTGCACACCAATCCTTGGTACTAACTCTAAACATGGAGCATTATCACTGCTAGAAGCAGACACTGTCTGCAAAACACGCTGCTAACTTCAGACAGTGCAGTTAGTTAGAAGAGACTTAGCCGAAAAGTGAAAATCACTGAACAGAATTGTTCTGTTCTAATCCAAACCAGGACAGGTATCTACCACCTCTCTGGGCAACCTAATCCAGTCTTTCACCGCGCTCACTGTAAAAATGTTTTCCTTATATCTAGTCTAACTTTACTGATTTTAGTTTAAAACCATCATCCCTTGCCCTGTTGCAACAGGCCTTGCTAAAAAGTTCCTCCTGTCTTTCTTACAGGTCCCCTTTAAGCACTGAAAGGCTACAATAAGGTCTCCATGGAGTCTTCTCCAGGCTGAACAACCCCAACTCTTCGGGTCTTTCTTCATAGGAAGGGTGCTCCAAGCCTCTGATCATTTTTGTGGCATTCAGATGGAACTTCCTGGGTTCCAGTTTGTGCTGGTTGCCCCTTGTCCTGTCGCTGGGCACCACTGAAAAGAGTCTGGACACATCTTCTTGACAGCCACCCTTTAGATATTGATAATCGTTGTAAAAAATACCCACTCAGTCTTCTCCAGGCTAAACAGACCCAGGTCTCTCAGCCTTTCCTAGTAAGAGAGAAATGTATCTAATCTATAACTTCATTCTGTAAATGCAGGCGGACTGCACCTCCTGGAACAGAAGGAAACGGTTTAGGTGCATCTTCCTATGCTGGTTGGTTCATCTATCACAGCTACTGAAACACCTCCTACAGTTACAAGAAGAACACTAAGAACAGAAGCAATCCCCTGGTCCTTAACTCCTCCTGGTTTCTCCATATCACCCTAGCTTACAGAGCAGTGAGGTTCAGGATCAAGCATCCCACTGTCCGTTCATGCTGTCCTAGCTTAGTACCATCTCTGGACCTGAGCTGCACCCCCATCGAGGCTGAGTATAGGGACAAAACCAGGGGCCCTTCCTGAGAAAGCGCTGTGTGCAGTGGGTACTGCTGGGGAATATGAGGAGGAAGCAACCTCAAGCACCAGGAGGTAGTGAAGGAGTACTGGGGAGGTGGATAGGCTGAAAAAGAGCTTTCAGCCACCCTCTGACTGTTTCCTTTAAAACTGCACGCTTCCACCACTCTTCCCAAAATCCCCCTCCCTTCTTCACCTCTTGAAAACCCCAGCATCCTCCCACTGTCCGTCCTTCACAGTCCCCCAAGTCCTGACTGATTCCAGACTCAGACATCAGCCGTGGTCAAAGAGCCAATGTGCTTCATGCAGCAAAACTCAATGCCCCTTCCTTGGCTGAGCAGCCTTGGGCTGGATCTGGCAAAGGGCAAAATCCCCAGGGCTTCGAAGAGATGGGTGGACACAGAGAGCCCAGAGGTGACACTGGCTGGTATGACAAGGCACAGAGAGAGTGAAGCAGCTGCCCAGCATGTGCATATAGATAGGAGGGCTCAGAGCCACCCCACGCCCCTCTCTTGTCCCCACACCCCTTGCTTGTCCCCACACCACAAGCTGCTTGCCGGCACCCAGCCTTGCACTCACAGGTGTATTCCTGCAGCTACAGCCCTGCTGCCACATCCTGGGACGGACGAGGAGCCATGTTCCCCTGTCTACTCCAGTCATGCCCAGCTAGACCCTGTCAGCCAGGATTTTCTACCTGGGAAGTAGCTCAATTGTCCCTGAGGGACAGAGAAAGAGTTGACTTCATGTGAAGAAACCAGTAGCAGGAATAGAGACTGAGATAATCATACTAGGTAATCCAAGAAAAATATCCAAGACAAGCATCAGGCCAAGACGCTGGCTGCCTCGTTGGCTGTCAGCTGGAGTAATGGCCAAGAAATTGTCCTTCGCCTCAGCAAATGCTCTGTTGTAACCTTTCTTTGACCTGCTTTCTTTTCTTCTCCCACTCTGCTGTGGTCTCCCGGCATTTCTAAAAACTCTTCACACTTTTTTTTTAACTATCTCTTGCTTACAGAGGTTGTGTCAGGCTATTTTCACATTTTTTAAAAAATGAACCAAAGGCCAAGACCAGCTACACTCTTCTGACTGTGATGACAAAATGCTTTAATTTCTTCCAACCCTCGAAAGAAACCTGGAAGGCTTGCTAATTAAACAGCTCTGGCCCAAACTGATTCTTCTTACAGCAACGCTTCCCTGGGGTGAACTCAACCACCAAGGTTGTTACAAATTAGGAACAATACTTTATAAGTTAAACAATTCCTGCCTGACAACCGTTACAATATTTAAGGAGTGCTCAGAGTCCAAAAGTGGCTTGGATGACAGAAGAGAGCCACTTGATCCTCTTGCTGCATCTTAAAATACTGCAAGAATTTCTATCCCTCTGAGCTCTGAGGAGAAGGGCTCAAACCAATTTCACCAGGACTCCTTGCACAGGACAGTATCTGCTGGTGTGAGCTTTTTGCTCAAGCAGGGCTGGGTGCTCGGGGAGATGGGTATTCAATATGGCCAATGCAGGACCATGCTGGTGGTAGTTTGACTACAAATCTACCTTCAGCAACCTCTGCTCTCCCAGCAAGGTTTGGGTTCAGCTGTCTTTGCCCCCACAACCTCCATGCTCCCCAGGCTCTTGGAGCTCGTGCGTAGCAGTTGGGTAGTGTGTTCCCAGAGGATTCCCAGAGGACTCTCACCATCTAGAGACAGGTACAGAAAACCTCTACCAGAATTACATCTCATGGAAATGAACATAGCTCACTGCCTTTGGGTGAGGGTATGTTTCTATCCTGCCCGAAAGACTTCAGTCTGTGGGGCTAGGGAGGGCTTGAGGACCCAAATCACCAGGGCAAAGACACAAGCATGCCCACTGTGCTTGGCACAAGCACAGGGACCTCTGTACCCTCTGTGCACACAGATGTGCCCTTGAAAATAGTGCCTGGTAGGTGGCAGAGCCTCTGTCTCCAGCTTTCTCTCAACAATGAACGCACCTTTTCCTGCAAGACACTAAATATTTAGCAGATCAAAACTCACAGGGAGTTTTAGGTATTTTTTTAAACATTTACCGTGTGTCCGGGTGGAAGCCACTTCTGGCAATGCCACCTGAGTGCTTTAGAGAAGCTTCCCCCTTGGCATATTTGTTCTGCCAAGTGTTCATAAATGCGTCTGTGTTAACACTGCTCACAGCAAAAACTCAGAGTATTAAAAAACACTTCTTAAAGATCCCAAAGTGTTTTACAAACATGAATTAATTAAGCTGCAAATTATTTAAAGAGCTCTTGAACCTCCCCTCCTCGCTCAAGGACATGCAGAGAGGAATGAACCAAAGTCTGACAAGAACCCAGGAGTCCTTACCCTCCCTATTTTCTCTTATTCACTGCACCGGTTTTAACTAAGAGGCAAACTAGAATAAATACAGAGTATCTGAAATCCCATTGGGATGAAGATAGCTCAGTCTCTCTTGGTGAGCCCTATCTTGCAAGCCCAGTGACAGCCAAGGAATTTGTAGAACATGGAGCAGACAGCACCATGTCTATTTTTAGGAGAAGAACAGGGTTTGGAATGACATGTGGCTATTAAGAGCTCTTTCGAAAAAGGGTGATTAGTCTGCTAGTCATACCTGTCAGAAGTAACTGTCCCAGCTGTGTGGGAAGCTGGTGGAGAAGCTTCACAGGCAAATCTCCGTGTTAAACAGAGGGGCAGCGGGACATGGATGAGACCCTGGCTGCCCTGTCCCATTAGCATCCTGAGTTCTGTCAGACCTCAGCAACAGGCACCTCATCATCTCCAAAGCAGATGATGGAAACAAGATCAGGCAGCTGAGATCACAGATTATAAGGTTGGTGCGAAGGTCCCAGTCACCAGAAGCACTGGTCATGGCTTGTCCTCTTAGATGTTGGGCAGGTTTCCCCACTGAGCTCTGAGGGGATCAAGTGTCGGAGAGAACAAACTGGGGCACCCAGGTACTGAGCCAGACACACCAAATCTAGCAGCAAGAAGACATCTGAGATGCCAGGACTCCTCTGCACAGTTTTGGAGCCTCTTTACTTAAAAAAATCTATGGATATTCTGAGACTGTTAACTCGGCTCTGGGGACTGCTGGAAAAGAGGGAGAAGTGAAGTCATTATACAGAGGAAAGCTGGCTGCATGGGGTAAAGTTTTAAAGAGCACGCTGACCTGATTTTCAGAGGCACCAGAATCAATATTCTGGAAGTACATCTGACGCCCCAGAGTGAGATGATACTCCTGTAAACACGGATGAAGGCTTGCTGGTAACTAAGGACACAAAGGCTGGTGCTGGTACAAGGAGGAGGTGGACAGAAGGATGCAGTGGAAGGCACTGCCTGTTCTGTCAGGGTTCAGCTTCACTCTGTTAAAGCACTCTCTTGCACGAGGTAGACCTCCTCACCACAGAGCCCAGGTCACCTGCATTTGGCACAGCAGATGCCACATCAGCCACAAAAGATAGCCTCGGTGACCCAGCTCACTTGTCCATTTGTGGCACAGCAAGGCTACTAAGCTGGCTGGGGCAGATCCACCACTTTGTCACCACACGACGTCATGTGTTTTAAATTCTCAGCTCTTTAAAAGAAGAGCTGGCTGTAGCTAGGGGACTTGCGCACATCACTAGCCATGCCTGAACATCCCTCCTTCTTCTCCACATGTGCAGGAAACATTTAGTTCAGTGTGTAGTGTCCCTTCAAATCTAACCAAGTAAGCAAAAGACAGATAGCTTAATAACATCAGAACAGCAGAGTCCATTTCCATCCCATTTATACATTGCCGGGGATATGGAACCCAGTGGTTTAAGGTCAGCAGTAAGTGACTGAGCCACTCTTGAACTCACAGTTTAAACCGGTGTGTCAACAGCACACTATTTGTCTCTGGAGAAAGCTGGCAAAAGGAGACAACACCACTCCTACTTGCACAGAAGGCTGAGACTGGCCACCAAGAGTAGAGACCCACAGTCCAGTATTGCTGGGTGGTACCCAGCCCATAGCTGGGGTGTGGAGGAGAGCAGCCACATTTCTATGTGTGTAACCCATGCCCACTGCTGAATCCTTGTGCACTCAGGTTCCATGGCAGGCACCTTGCTTGCCCATGTCCAGGATGGGCTCATAAAGCAACAACGAAACTTGTCCTGAGCCAAGCTGGTGACAGCCTCGAGAGTTTGGATGGTCTCAGGCTGTAGTTTTGATGGAAATAGAAAAGTATGAAGCATACAAGACATTCTCCTCCACAGCTCCTGCACCCAGCCCCAAATAGATTGCCATGCTAATCTGTTTTCCATGCCCTCTTAGCACAGGGAGAATTCACATTTCTAGTGGTGTCTGGCTAAAGGAAGTTCTTAAAAATTACTAAGAAGACTGTGGCATGACACTAGGGTGATCAGTTCCTGGCCAAAGACCTTGCCTAATAGAGCAGGTTAGCAGAGTATATAAAGCCTTCGGGGTATATAAATAAAAGATTATCATCCTGAGAGATTGCTTTCTTAGATCGGTTCTAAAAAGCCTGAAACTGAAAAAGCACCACTAATCAAGAGACAATCGGAGAGGAGAATTACATGGGCTCAGAAAGTACACCGCATTTACAGCCACTCAGCTCATAGCTAGACGAAGCCCAGAAAGAAAGTCTAGTAAAGGACCTATGTGGGAGAGGTCATCACCCTTCACAAGTGGCCCTCATGGCTAGGTGGGAAAAGGGACTTTGCCAACTCACAGAGGCACATGCATCTCCTTGCTGACACTTGAGACAAGGATCCCAGGTCTCTTCACGAATTAAAGATAGTGCTTGCTCATTTAAAAGAGAGATGATGTGGTGGTAAGGGGACAGGCTGGGATGATTCAGGAGTGCAAGAAGGCAGCCAGCATGGCCTCTGTGGGAGGGCTCAGGAAGGAGCTGGGACCTCTTTTACTTGGTTTAAATGAATTTTGCAAATAAGCCCCAAAGCTCGGTAAAGATGTGAGCTTTGGGGAACAAATGAAGCTCTGCAGTGCTTCTGGGCTTGTCTGGACCATGGTGAGAAAGTGCCCACAGACAGCAAACTCCTTCCCCACCAGTCTCTACTCCCACACAGAAGCAAATTGAGCCTTCTTACTCATAGAGGAACAGAGGCAGGGATCTAACATCCCAGACATGCTACCCAAAAGGTTTGAGGTAATCTTAGGCACCTTGCTAGAGAGAGCAGCTTTGTCAACATCATTGCACAGAAGGCGAGGGCGCAAAGAGATAAGGCACAAAGAGACCTGCGGTGGTTTGGCACCTCCATTAGGGGACTGCAAGTTGGTCTTACCTTGGGCATCTTGCGAAGATTGGGAGAGAGCTTCAAGCAGACAACGTGACCTTGTTCATCTCCAACAATGACAACAGGGTAGACAGGGTTAAACTGAATATGGGTTGCTTTATTTTTCTTCCTGGCCACCACTAGCTGGGTGCAGAGAGCTTCATACTTGTTAATGCTCAGATCAAACACATGGGCCTGGGGAAAAAAAGGCAAAGAACACAAAAGGGATTAATCAGGCAGGAACATCCTTCATTGGCAGAACAATTGCTGGAGAAATCAGAGAGAAAAGGTCTCATGGAAAGGCTGTCTTGGTGCACAATTAACATCTGCAGTCAGGGCCTTTGTCCTCTTTTAAGCACCCAGTGTGCAGAAGCTGCCTGCTGCTTTCAAGGGACTGTCCCCCTCCTTCAGGGACTCATGGGGTAAGGATCTGTACGCTGCTGTGGGTGCAAGCTCTTTCCAAGATCTTTGGCACAGCTCCAGCTGATCTCGACTGGAGAAGGATCAGAGCCAGCATCGCTAACCCAACAGGTCTTAATCTCCCTTCTCAATGCTGCAAATAACGGGACAACCAGGTGTTTGATGCACAAAGCAGGGAATGCTGTCAGAAATACTTATTACCCCTTATTGCAGAGCTTTCCAACATTTCCAGCCTAACAATAACATTAAAGATTCAAACCAGTAATTAATAGGGAAGTGATGGGAACACGGACAGTATGATTAAGGGTGTACCCTGGGATAAAGCCAGAGAAGCGCAGGCAAAATGCACAGCACAGGACAGCTTGGTGCTGGCAGCCCACTCCAGTCCAGCTGCTTTGGATGCTATACCTGCACACACATCCTTCTCCCACAGCATCATAAGAAGTGCCAGGTGAGGACTGGCCAAACGGGAGAGCTGAAGATGGAGGCACAAAGACCTGAGGCCCCATTCAGGCCAGATGCCCACTGGCACAGACTTCAGATCTACGGCACTGGCACAGCACTGACACAGAACCTGCCACATCAACAGCACGACAATGAGAGTTTTGTCTTGACTCCAGAGCGAACAGTGGTAGTTAGTCAAGAGAATGTGTTAACATTACTTCTCAATAACTGCAATTAGCTCCCATCATTGTTACAGCCTGCAAAGGCTAATAAAACATGATGCCCCTCTCTTCCCTGGTGCTGAAGTGAGCTGACTCCAGCATGCTGGACTGCCACCTTCAATCCACTGTGGAGACTTTCAGCCTTATGTTTCTTTTCTCTTTTCTGTCTTTAGAAAAACTAAGGAAAGGAATATTTTATGTTAACAAGTACAGTGGGAATAGGAGTGAAATTAGGACTGAACTACTTGTACATCTCCTGCCAGCTGTGTCTTGTTTACTAGCACTTAGGAGACAGATGAGACATATTATTTCAACATAGTGCCATGCTCACAATTTGAATTTAGGAATTATCTGAAATTGGACAGTGTTTCCCTGTAAAAGCTTATTCCAAAGAGCGTGGAAGGTTCTGCATCAAATCAGCATATGCACTTCCGCAACACACAACAATGAGTTGGAGAATTTTATCTGAATCTGTATATAGAAAAGCGATGGACAATGTGCAAGTACATGTCTCACACAGCCTCATGAGCCACTGTGTCTTTGTAGGACTCAACATCTAGCAATTTGTGATGTCCTTGGTCTGTGCAGGAGAGTCATGCTAAGGTTTTACAGACTCAGAAAACAAGATGAGGAGGACTCCCTCCAGACTGAAGTCAAATAAAACTTTTTCAGATAGGTGAGTGCTTGAAAAGTGAACAGAGTTCTCACATATTTTGAAGAAATCCATAGCAGTGTAAATCAAGAAGGGAATCCAAAGTACCAGCAACAGATGAGGATCTCAATATTTAGCAGCCTAAGAGCCTAGGAAATGCCTACTGCTTGAGTAACATCAATTAATCTAGGGGGGAAAAAAAGCAAAAAAAACCCCTCACAACATGGAATTGGTGGCCAGGTTTCTTTTCAGCAGGCAGGTCTGCACTGCTGTTCTAAAGGCTGTCAATGTATCATAACTGCACACCCTACCCAGTACTAAAGAGGAGAGATCAGGCATGTCTGAAGGCTCAGTGCTGGAGTGCTGAGCAATGCAAATTATTCTGGGTGAGGCTGTTCTTCAGAAATGTCAGTGACAGCCCAGACAAGCACAATGCCAGGGACAAGAACTCAAAACCATCAGGAATGTGGAGAAGGTCAAAAGCAAACAAGTTTATGCATGTTCCTACTATAAAGCTCCTCTTTTATGAGCTTCTAAACAAATAGGCTTGTTTTCTTTTGCCAAGGGAATCATGGAAAAGAACAAACTATTTCAGTGTTTCAGATGGAAACATCAGCCTCATATCAGCTGTCAGACCATCCAGATGGAGGGGTGGGCCACGGGCATTAGGAAGGAGTTCAGAGGCTTTAATTTAGAGGCTTACAGGCACTCTCAGGAGAAAAGGAAATGGGGTCAGTCTAACACTGTTACTGGTGCTTTGGGAGTAACCTAGAAGGGGCAAAGGGCTTCCCACAACATTTAAGGCAGCTTAGCAGCACTGTAAAGCAGCAGAGCTGTCTGTGACTGGCACCATCTGCAGATCCACCTGTGGTTTGGGGCAAAGTTTTCTGCCCAAAGAATGGGAGACTGAAAACCTGCAGCTCTCCCTTGAGATTCCTAGTCCCATGAGCTGTGATACTAATTCAGCTGCCAGTGTTAAGGATTATGGAGTAGGATAGAGTTGGATCTCCCACCCCAAAGACTCACCAACAGTATAAAACTTCTCTCCATCCCACTGCCTGGTGGCCCCTATTCCTCCAGACTATAGATCACTGCTTAGACGCAAAGATAGCTTCTCAAGTCTTGCAGGATGAGCCCTTTCTGAGCATATAACCCAGAGAAGTGCAACCATGACTCACAGAAGTGCCACTCAACCCCATGTGTGACTGAAGTATCAAACTTATGGGGAGCCAGGATGACCAGAGCCAGAGACACATCCAAACCCTCTCCATGGAAAGCAGGTGCCTCCAAAGGGCAACCTTCTTCCCAGGGCAGACATCCACCTAGCAGCACCCAGATGAGAGCTGCCACCCAGACACTCCCAGGAAGCTGGTGCAAAGTATCATTTTCGGTGGGGGCTGATGTTTTGTACATGTGGTGGACAAGCATATTTACATATTCACTGATGTACGACATGCCAAGTCATCCTGGGCTCCTACATCTCACAGGGCAGGCCTGCTTCCATCCATCTGGCCCTTGATGTCTCACTCAGTACCATAGCAGCACGCAAACTCTCATCTCCAGCAGCACAGCAAGGCAGTGAAGTTTGTCGGAATGTGACACTTCACAGTTCAACAAATCCATGGAAAACACAGTAACTTGCTTAGGGTCCCTAAAGCTGAAAGCGTAACTTTGATGGGAAGGCAGCATATAGCAACATGGCAGTGTGGTGCCCTATGCTGGGACACCAGCTCGAATTTTAAGGGTGCCGAGAACTATGTAAGGACAAGTATGTCAAAGCAGTAGCCTTGTCAGAGCTTACAAATTGGTGAGTATACTTGCTGTTCCTATACAGAATAGCCTCCTCTTTCCTTCCAGCTCTGTTTGCCACTTCTTCTCACGCAGCCTTGGCTGGTACCAGCACTTCCCTGCCCACAGTTGCTGAGATCTGGGGTCACCACATTCACTCACCCACACTCATTCAGGAGCAGGTTAGAAACTACAGAGAGGAGGTTTCAAATCTCTGTTTTCCAGCCCTCAAAAAGTGTGGTGCGTGTCCCCAGAGAGGGAACTTGAACCTCATAACAATAAACTCACTTTTATCAAATACCTTCTGCAGATTCTGTAAATGCAAATCAGGGACCTGAATGGTCTGCAGCTTGGGAACTTGCAGACTACAGCAGACATCTTCATTCTTACTGCTAATAAGCATCCAGATAATGGGAACGAGCATTTAAGTTCATTCGCTACAGTCCTTAGGAACGATATGTGGCCACTTCCTTGGACATAAATCAGACTCCAAGAAAAACAAACACGGGGAGAGGCACAGAGAGAGAGGTAAAAGATACCTGAAAATGTCTGAAATAGGAAAATGCAAGAACTCTCCTCTGATTCCCCCAGCTCAGCTGCAGATCCCCAAAGAAAATAAAGCTTGGAGCAGTAACCGATCACTCCAACAACTATTTTATCTATAGTTCCTATAAACCTGCATACCCACTCCAAGAAAGTGCAGGAGGACACATACCACCTCCAGATGAAGCCCAAGATGTTGAGCTATGCAGTTCCATGCGGAATGGGGATTTATGAGCTGGCATCAACAACCATCAACAGAAGTCTAGACTCACAATACCAAAGTGGTAGATAATCTGATGGTACCTATGCCAGGCAAATGCTCAAAGCAAACTTCTCCTTGATGGAAGGAAAGTAATTCTGGTGAACAGACCCTGAAAAGGAGCATTGCATTTAAGTAGATGTCCAGTTATTTCTGAGATGGGATCAGGGGAGTCCCACAGTTTCTGATGTTTTTCATTCAATAAGAAGATTTTTAAATTACCACTAGGGTAACAACAGAGCCCCCATGCTTGATGTAGAGGCAATAATAGATCAAACTCTGCTGTGTTACAGTTACAGAAGATATTAGACATAAGTAAGCTGCTTTGACGCCTGACTCTCTAACAGCCAGAGAAGAAATCAAGCTCAGTTGCATCCAGATCAACAGCTCCTTCGTCTATGAATTACACAAATTAACTCCATCTCCTAAAATACAGTGGTTTCGCACTGAGTCTCTCCATGGCTGCTCTGTAAGCATGGTACTGTGTATGTCCAAGGCTATTACCATAGCTTCAGCATCAAAACACATTCAGAGTTTTGAACATCTTATTTCTTCCTACCCGCTCTGCAAACTGCACGTACAGCCTGGAAGTCAGTCTAGGCTCTCACCTGCTCAGCAGCTCCGAGGTGACTTGGACCCCTCTGTCCTTACACTCTGCCGTCACCCTCTGCTCTGCAGCACAGCAGCCTGGTAAGCCCAAGGAAAGAAATGCCAGGGAGTCTGGGGGAGAGCTGGACCCGCCAAGCAGCACCACCCAAAAGCAACCAACCTCTCTGCCAGCACCACAACTACTTGATTTTTTATAAGGGTACATGCTGATAGGACAAGGGGCAATGGTTTTAAACTAGAAGAAGTTCTTCACTATGAGGGTGTGAAACACTGGAACTGGTTGCTCAGAGGATTTGCGGACAACTCATCCTTGGAAGTGTTCAAGGCCAGGTTGGATGAGGCTTTGGGTAACCTAGTCTAGTGAGGGGGCAAGGGGCTTGGAACTAGGTGACTCTTAAGGTCCCTTCCAATTCAAGCCACTTTATGATTCTATGACTTTTGTGGCCCATCAAGAAGGGAAATGAAGAGTTACTTTGACCTAGCCTGCCTTTATTGCATGCCTTGAACACACGCCAGGTCTGTAGTGGCTGCAGCCTTTGTTGTCCTTTTCTTCCAGGCTTACAAGCCTTCATTCTCCAGCAGTGGTCTGGGCAATGCTAGTGTGTTCAAAAACAACCTGATGGTAACTAGAACCAAGGCTGAGGGGAAACGAATGTGTATGTAAGAACAAGGCAGATGTACCTGGTAACTTGGCAACAAAGAACAGCATCAGTGCAAGAGCAAAAGGTGAGGGATAATTTAACATCATGCTGCCCTTTACTAGTCAACATCTCTTCCAATGCTTGGCTTTCACCGTCGTTGTGATGGATTTACCCCTTTTTCTTGACTGAATCATGACACCTCCATTCGCAGACTCCACAGATGATTTTTCCCAAACTCTCAGGTACTATATTTAACCAGTAGGCAGGACACCCCCAGCGCCTGTCTAGCACCAAGACAGCTTCTGGAACATCCTAAAGACACTGGGTAGGCAGGGCAGCCCCAGTGTGCATCAAAGCCAAGGTGCCATGTGGTGGAGGACTTATTTTATACAATTTCTATTTTTTTGCATCACTCCTATTGCAGCCAGAACAGCCTCCAATACAATCGCTTTTATCTAGGAGGACATGTTCAAGTTACAAATAATGGTTGTGAGACAGTCCTTGGTCCCCCTGGCACTCTGGGCAGCCAGCAGCTTGGCAGGATGAAAGGAGACTCAAGTAAAAAAAACATTAATTGCCTCTCTTTTTCTGCAAGGACATCGCAGGAGTGCTGCTCCTTGGCTGCCCTGATGCCAGCACCAGACCCTAAAATTCACAGGCTTTCACAGGCTTTGCACACTACTCGTGAAACAATGGACTCCAGCTCTGTTATAGGTATGTTCAGAGGTAGCTTTCAGCTAAGGAGGATGAGCAGGCATCTGTGGAAGATACTTTTTGGTCTGAGCTTTGCCAGCTGGGAGTCAGCTGCAGGTCCTGGGATGTGGGAGAGGGCTAAGCACATCCCTCTGCCCTGCAGCATCCCAGCCCACTGCTTCAGGTGCATGACACGATGGGGAAGAGAACATCTGTGTCACGTGGCTTAACTGTAGGAGCTGCTTCATGTAGGGTTGCATCTCTCAGCTTTTCCTCACTCAGTAAGAACTGGGTCACTCCCAATTTGACACGGTAGGAAAACAACATCAGCCTCAGCTGATTTGATTCTACTCCCAAAAGTCAGTAAGAAATCAAAGCCTGAACATGTAGAAGAGCTGCTGTTCATTCAGACATGCTGAGGAACATTTGACCTCTTCCACAAACCCTGCTACATTATTTTACAAGAAAGTGCTTGTTTATCAGAGCTAACTTCCTTGTCAGTCACTAACTCTGCCAGCCTGGCTCTGCTCTGAGGGTCTCAGTGATTAGGATAATCTCCTTCACGTCTTGGTTCTGCACACTTCACAGATTCACAGAATCACAGAATGTTTGGGATTGGAACGGACCTCGAAAGATCATCTAGCCCAATCCCCCTGCTGCAGCAGGATCCCCTAGATAAAGTCACACAGAAACTCATCCAGGCAGGTTTTAAACATCTCCAGAGAAGGAGACTCCACAAACCCCCTGGGCAGCCTGTTCCACTGCTCCATCACCCTCACTGGAAAGAAGTTCTTCCTAATATTCAAGTGGAGCCTCCTGTGTTCCAGCTTACACCCGTTACCCCTTGTCCTATCATTGGGTGCCACCGAGAAGAGTCTGGCTCCATCCTCCTGACACTCGCCCTTTACGTATTTATAAACCTTGATGAGGTCCCCCCTCAGTCTCCTTTTCTCCAAGCTCAAGAGCCCCAGCTCCCTCACCCTTTCCCCATAAGGGAGATGTTCCACTCCCTGCATCACCCTCGGGGCTGCGCTGGACTCTCTCCAGCAGTTCTGTCTCCTTGTGGAACTGAGGGGCCCAGCACTGGACACAACCCTGCAGATGTGGTCTCAGCAGGGCAGAGCAGAGGGGGAGGAGAACCTCTCTGGACCTCCTGACCACCCCCCTTCTAATCCAGCCCAGGAGGTCATTGGCCTTCCTGGCCACAAGGGCACGTTGCTGGCTCATGGGCATCCTGCTGCCGACCAGGACCCCCAGGTCCCTTTCTCCTCCAGTGCTCTCCAGCAGTTCAGTCCCCAAGCG
>WEIS01071666.1:7278-39090 GCA_013389965.1 Todus mexicanus | reverse complement strand
CTATAGTTACCCAGGTCCTCCTTCCTACCCTTTTTGAAGACTGGAGTAACATTTGCTTTCCTCCAGTCCCCAGGCACCTCTCCTGTTCCCCACAACCTACCAAAATGATGGGCAGTGGTCTAGCAATGACTTGCACCATCTCCCTTAGCACTCGCAGGTGCATCCCATCAGGACCTATGGATTTATGGGCATCCAGATTGCTCGGCTGGTCCCTAACCCAGTCCTTATCAACCAGGGCAAACTCCTCATTTGTCCAGACTTCCTCTGGGGCCTCAAGGGTCTGGTGCTCATCAGGAGAGCCTCCAGTAGTGTAGGCAGAGGCAAAGAAGGCATTTGGCAACTCCGCCTTCTCTGTATCCTCCATCACCAGGGCACCCACCTCATTCAGCAGCACTTGTGAATGCTGTTATCTGATGCTAAATAGCTGATACATCCTACCCCTCAGCTGGTTGCACTTCGGTTTGGTCTAATACGATTCTTCTTATGCTGCCGGTGACTCTTTTATTTTTTTTTCCCCCTCTTTAACATTAATAGCATGCTTCAGAATGAATCACAAAGCCTCTTTCTGCTCCTCACTTTTGTACTAAATTAAATGTTACTATCCAAATCACTTCTGAAAGGTGAAAGTCAGAGAAATTAATCTGTGCTGAACTCGTGCAATAGCTAGGCTGATGATAGCAGCCAGTACTTCTGCGCCATGCTGCAATCCCTTCTGCAACAGCAGAGATGACCCTTCCTTGGAAACCAGCACCTCAAGTCCAGCCTGAGCTCTGGTTGTGCTCATAGAGTGACTCTCCCCAGCATCTCTCAGTGCTTGACTCAGCAGCACAGTATTAGCTAGAGCACAGCAGCACAGGCAGTCCCTGGTCCTGGCCTCCTTTATAGTCCTGGTGCTTCCCCAATTAGTGTTCATTTCATATCACACATTTGGTTTGTGTTTCTACTGAATTTCATCTCACTGATTGCAAATTGCTGCTGAGGTTGTCAGGCTCATTTACAATTTCAGTTCTGACACCAAAGCACTTGTAAGTCCTGCACGCACACTTAGTCACCCCGGAATTACTGCTGGGTTTCAGCACCAGCCCCAGTCCCCAGAGCAAGCTTAACTGCACTGCTGAAGATGACTTCCATCCTGCCACATCAACCTTCTCACCTGCCTTGTAGTTTGCTCATGGGCTTGTGCCAACAGTGTTGCCAACATCAACCTGTAAGCGTGTATTACATCTCCTTCCTCTGATCTACCAGTCCTGTTACTCTCCAGAGCAGTATTGGATCAGTTTTATGGGATATGACCTTATTAATGCCTTACTAGACTTGCTGTTCCTTTATCTACTTATGCTTACATATAGACCATTCAATGATTTGTCCCCAAATCTTTCTGGATAGCATATCTGGGCTGCATTCTCGTGCTCCTGAATACTGGGCAGAGTCTTTCCCTGAGTCCTATGACACTTCCCGACTCTGCCATCCCACCCCAAATATCTGGTGAAGAACAGGGCAACTGTTTCAACCAGTCCCTTAAGAGCCTTGGAACAAATCTCCCAAAGCTGTGCTATGTGAATACACTCCAGCTGTTCCAGCCCCCTGTGCTCTCTCTGCTGTGACTCACAGCCCAGCCCTTGATGTCAGGCTGAAACTATGTCCTCATAGACTAGGACTGAACTCCACTTCTTCACACACTGGCTGAGTCCTGGCTATGGTCCACTATGCCCCCCCACTGGAGGCTGGGGCAGGCAGGCAGTTGCACAAGCAAGGGCAGCATCGAGTCTGATGGGAGAAGCAGCCACTGCTCTCTCCCACCTGCAGCCCCACGGCAAGCGAGCGAAGCTGTTCATAAGGCACATATTGAACTGTCACGGTTCGGAGACTGACATTTAAAATGAACCAGCACAGATTTCAGGTCATTATGAAATGCCAAGCAATAAACGTCAAGGTTCAGGAGCCACTGAGGATGCTGTACAGCAGTATGGGGCAGACAGCTGGAAGCTCTCAGTGCCCTAATGTCAGTTGTCCCCACTTGCAAATTGAAACTTAAGTGAGGGGCCATTCTTAGCTGCCCGTGACAAAGAACAGAAAGGCTCCTAGAAGCAGCTTTCTAAACTCCCGCAGATACTCCTGATGGGGTCTGTGCCTCTCGCAGGTTTTTATTCAGAGTCTAACAAGTGAGTCAATGAAATCTTTGGAGATGCTGCCCAAGTCATTCTTTTGCTCACATACGTCCACACGAGGAAAAAAAGGCAAACTTGGTTCCTGTGTAGCTCAATGAACTAGTTGATCTCATCAGGGGGGCTTCACCAAACTGCTCTATTTCATAACCTGAAAGAACAACAGCTCTAGCAGTGCAAAACTAGCCTGTGAGCATCTGTGTTAAGAAACCATTCCTGCAAAACCAGACAGAGGAGGTTTACCTTTATCAAACGAAGTCACCTCACCTGCAGCCCAACAGCTAGGGAAGTGAGTGAGCAGTAGTGTCCTGAGGTGCCCCACGCACACCTTGAGGCTTGCAGCCCACAAAAGCACCCTATGATGGGATGAGAAGTGCAGCAGGATAGAGGTGAGGGCTCAGACCCTGCAGGACAAATCAAAGTCTTCCATGCCAGCTTTATTCCCTAAAAGCAGCTGCTAGGGGAGAGAAATGTTCATGCAGAGAGAGTCTGGTGGTGGAGGGAGAAGAATGGAGGACAGCTTCACTGGCACAAATTGGAGGCAGCACTGATTCCAGGGACTCTGCCCATCTACCTTACTGAGCTTTGACATGCCACCAGCCCTTGTTTTAAAGCAGACATAAGTCTGATGTGGACTGCCCAGCAGTCCACATCAATCTCAGAGATTCATCTGGGAGTAAGAAAGAGCCTTTTAAGTTTTGTGGCAGGAGAAAATGAACAGTTTTACCAGAAAACAACCACTTCTACAGTGAATGCAATTTTAGATCCATTTTAAGAAAGTCCCTGCCCACTTCAGCCTCCTCAGAGGTCCTTCCGGGTGACAGCAAAGGGACCTGCACTCATTTAGTGCTTTCACACCCCAGCAATCATCGCAGCCATGGTGCAGAGAGCAAGGTGACACATCATCCCATCCCTGCAGTGCTAGTGGTGGGTCCAAAAGGCAGGGATAAACCCCTGGGCTACTGCAGAAGCATAGGAGGAAAGCCTCAGATGCAGCAGGGACATCTGTAGCCATGAGGGATTCACAGTCCCCACTGCCCTGGGCAAAAGCATTGACTGATGCTGAGAGGTCTGCTAGCACCCTTGATTCAAAATAGCCAGTGAAATATTTGCAAACCTCCAAGGTTTAGCAAGACTCTGATCTGCAAAATTGTTCCTGCTTTTAAAGACGGAGATTGGCTTTTGCTGTCAATGATAAATGGGCAGCAAGCCTCTTAAAGTTGCTCTATGAACACACACACATGCCAGTGCTAAACAAGGGTTTCTCTGTAGATAGGAAAGGACGGGTACCAATACAACATCTATTACTTCAGCATCTTAACCTGTAAGTGAGACACAATGGGAACTGGGTCCTCAAGATTTCTCACACAAAAGAGTTGATCGGTAAAATACATTTATATAAGCAGCAAAGGGCACACTCACTTGCTGAGAAGCACAAACCATTAGATAATTTCCTGAAGGTATGCATTGTTTCAAACATTTCACATCTTGAAAGGTCAACGTTTTCAATAATGGGGAAAAGCCCTGGAGCATACGTCTGAGCAGCCCTCTCCGCAGAGTGCACACTTGGATGGAATTTATGTTGAGGCTATCAGTATTTACTAAAGATGGCTGTAACATCACCTTGCTCTTGCTGCATTAGTCACGAAGGACACAGACCACAAAAACATGAGAGCAAATGGACTTGTACTTAGTGCGTGCTCCCAGCCTTGTGGTCAAACCCCTGGGAACCTCCTTCCTGCACAAGGACGCCACAGGGTTAAAAGGTAATTTAGGCTGGATGAGACTTCCAGAAGTCTCTATGCCAGCCTCGTGCCCAAAGCAGGGTCACCTCTGAGCTCACATGCGGTTGCTCAGGGCTCTACCCAATCTGGTCTTAAAAAGCTCCACAGACAGAGATAGCATAATCTCTCTGGGCATGTTCCATTACTTGGCTGCCTTCGCAGTGGCATTTTTTCTTACATCCTGTCCAAACCTCTAATTTCAACTCATTTCAGCTGTTGTTTCTCATTGTCACTCCATGCACTGCTGTGAAGAGCTTGGTTCTAACCTCTTGATGACTTCCTTGACGGACTGGCAGGCTGCTGATGGCTTCCTCCTCCAGACTAAACAAGTCCAGCTTGACTATGCCATTGCAAGAAGAAAATTTCAGATATGATTCCCACTTCTACCCGTTTCAATTTTTCTTTTTTTTTTTTTTTTTTTTTTTTTTTCTGTTTTACACCTAAGTTTGAGATGAGCTTAAAGCAAATGCCCAAAGGCAAATACTGCTGATTGCCATTTCTCTGCCTTCTGTCCTTACAAAAAGCTGACCAACATCAGCTGCATCAGATTTCCTGCACCCCAAGTGTTAGGGTCCAGGTAGCCAAATCCACCTCCACATTTTTTTCAGTTTCCAAAGCAGGTCCCTCATCCCAGCAAGCCTCTTCCTTCATGTCAGGCTTTTACCATTTACAACCTAATCTAAACTTGGTGTTCTCTAACCTCATTTTATTTCAGTGCTAATTATGTGAGTATCTGCACCCATCTCCCTGTAGGAGATGTCCTGGAGGGACCACTGAGCTTCTGAATGTGAGCTGCAGGATTCATGTTCAGAAAGAACAGATCTCTCCACCTGTCTGCTTTAGGAACCACTGTGGAGTCTTCAAGGAATTCAAGTGTCATCTGAAATGCAATCACAGAGCAAAACTATAGCAGACTTAGGACATTGATTGAAACCAAAGCTGAATGCTCTATAGCAACCACTCTAAGCACATCCTGCAGAGACTAGCTTCCGTAAAAGCAGCTGGCTGTCCAGTCCTTTTAAAATCAGGACACTTATTTAGGCACCTAGCTGTAGAACTGGGAAGGTTTTTTCCAGGCAGTGTTGGCATGGATGCGCATGTCTCAGTGATCATTTTATTTTATTTCAATTTTCATTGCAAATCGCTTATGCTCATTTTGAAATAAAATGGCCATCAGGCAGAGCAGGAAACTAAGGAAATTACCCAGAACATGATAAAGAGTGATAGCAGCAGTTAGTATTCACTGCAGAACATGCACACTCAGGTCATTTATGAAGAGGTGGTGCTGTCCAGAGAAGATGCCCAGCTGCCAACACACATGTTTTATCATAATGCCCCTGATACTTACAGGGTTTCTTAAATCTCCACCTCCTGGATTCATGATATTGAGAAATTTTTAGATTCTAAAATGCTCCCATTTCCAAGTCAGTTTTAGGAGTTAGGGGGCTGATACATTTGGGGCACATAGCACCAGCCTGAACAAGGAAGCGTGTTTTCCAAAGTATGCCAAGTATCCCATTAAGACTGAAGTTAGGGCCTGATCTTAAAACCACCTCCAGGCAACATTCAAGTTTTGCAGGCATAATTATGTGTGGATGCAAAGCTAGAGGCTGTTTATGAACAGGAAGCCTTTAATGTTTTATTTTCTAGCTGCACATCCTGTAGCTTTCTGTATCATAGAATCATAGAATATTCCGTTAATATCCTGTTAATGTAGATTTTTTTTTCCCAGCATTAATGGAGACTGCCCTTTGCAAGACACTGAGTATTCCTAAGAAGTGCGCTCTGGTACAAAGTGGAATGTGTCCAGGAATGAAAAGGGTGTAAACAACTATTTATTCCGCTTTCACTGCAGATCTAGAAGGTTCTGTTAAAAAGTAGAAACTAAACCATGTCTCAGACACACCCTGCTGCAACCAGGTTAGTGGTTAACAAAGATGCCCAGGATTTCTATCAGCAACTGTCCTGGCCAGCCTACCACCATGGGAAGGCAGCTCTTGCTTGGACTTTTCACACCAGGCAGCCTGCTTCTGGCTGATGGTCACTGTCCCCTGAGTTTAGGATTAAAGGCATAAACTAGAATTAGATCCTACTAGATTAGGATCTAATTCAGAAATCCTAATTAGATCCAATGTAGGATAGCCAAGCGGAGACATTCTGGGTGCAGTGCTATCAAGTGAGACCATCTTACATCTTGTCCATAGCCTCATATGAAGTCCAGGCCCATGGATGCTGCAGCGAATGTGACTCTGCAACAACACGAGTGACTGCAGCAGTGGCTAGGACAAGGTAGAGATGGGATGGAAAGCCTCCATTGCACAAACTTTTGCCAAGTCCATAGGAGCTTCTCTGCAGCAGGTGAAGTTCTGACAAAGAACCTGGCCCATGTGGTAGCACAAAGCCTGCCTAGAGATGAGCTACCACCTCAGAAACTCGACCACACAAACAACAAATTCAAGTACGGCCAGTATTCACCCTCTACCTGATCACACTGTCCAGGATGTATCACTGCGTGCAGACATTTCCATCCCTTTCCCCACAGTTAGGCACCAGGACACAGCTGGGCTGTGCACGGTGCTCTGCACTGCTCTCCCCAGCACTCAATGAAAGCTGTGAATGTTAGCAGGACCCTTGCCAGGTTTGAGGACACACAGCTTCACCTGCAGAAGACAAGTCAGAGGATGTGTAACACTGAATGCATTCATGTCATTTGTATGGGCCCTTTGTTTGGTTTATGGGAAAATGGGGACAGAGAGATGCACGAACAAAGATCCCAGTCCTGGCCCTGCCTGCAAGGGAAAAGCATCAACACTGCTTTCTGTAGGCTGTAGCACCCTGAGATACCCAGTGAGAACAGGTGCCCTGGTGAAGAGATTTCTGTTGCTTAGCTTGGGAGAGACAAAATCACAGCCTGAGCCAGTGTATCAGTGAAACGAGTTTTTTGCTATAACATAAAGGTTAAACTGCAATAAAGTTGCCAAGGCATCAATTTAATGATAGAGATATATAATGGCCATCTTTTTGCTAGAGTAATTTGGCCAAACTGCACAGACTTTCCAATTTATACTAGCAAAACATACAGCCCATGGTGACAGATAACTTGCCAGGCCCAAATTAACCATCTGAGCTACTATGATGGATGGCTAGGGGAAAAAATATAATTGCCATCATCTCAGTATTAGGACTGGTCTAAGTACTTTGTTACCAAATCATTACTCTTGGAGACAGCCTCACACAGTGGGAGAATTTTGATTTAATTGGAACAAAGTTCTATTGGCTGACCCTGGCCATATTACTATAATTGACTTTTAAATATCAATAGAAGTATATAACCACTTAATTCTATTGCTTCTCGAGCCCTTAGAGGTTCAGAACCAATGCCCTGATGTCAGCTCATACTAGGGGTGCTCAGATCTCGAGCATCACCTCTTCATCTGCAGGTATAAACTGATAAGTGAGGTGATTTCACATAGAGGGAGGTTAAGTAGTTTTTTCCTGGCATGTGCAAGCTGCACACCTGCACTGATATGGTCATCACAAGAACAACCAGAGACTTGCATGGATTTGCAACACCTGCCTTACTGCAGCAGGAGTAGCACTGAGAAGGAGTGGGCAATTCATGCCCAGGGATACGCACACCATCAGCAGGAAAACATGGGAAAAAGCAGCCTGTTCCCTGAGCCCTGCTTTCCTCTCTGTCTGTGGAATACCTCCACCCTTGGAGTCAGAGGAGCAAACTAGGACTGCACAGATGTTTCGCTTGCATATGCTAGAGGCTGAGGGGTCTTGGCCCCCAAGAAGCACCTGTGCTTAGAGGAGAGGGCCTGCACACATTTCTGATGGGTTTGTCAAGGCTGCAGTGAGATGTGCAGCTGATCCTCATCGTCTGCTAAAAGCCTTCTGATTTGTGATTTAACACCAGCTGTTTGCATGTCTGGGCTGCAGCTGAGAGATTTTTGGCCTTGCTGCTTGCAGGGGTGTGGTAGACCTTAGAGGAAGGAGTAAGAAATGCTGCTGCACTGGTTTCCTCATCTCGGTTGCTGTATGACTTGTGTCCTCTGTAATCAGACTGAGCAAAACCAAACGAATACTTTTAGGGCCCTGAGCTACCAAAATGACCTTGCCATACTGAGGCAAGCAGCTCAGGCAAGCTGTAGACAATTTAGCCTGCCACTGTGGAGAATTCATGCTGATGGGGGATCTGCAGCTCTATGACATGCTTGGCCAGGACTGGGCTGACCCGTCTCCATGCTCAACCTTAATCTCCCTTGACTTTCTCTCCATTCAAATCAGAGAAGCGCTGCTCCCAGCCTCTCACCTTGCCATCAGTGGTGACTGCAGCAAAGACTGTGGAGGAGTAAGGGGACCATGCAACATCCCCTACAGCACAACTCAGGTCATAAATAAACATTGGAGTCCTGTAAAAAAGAAGGAAAAAAAAAAAAGAATCAGGGAAAAGAACTCATTTAAACATATGTCACTCTGGAAGTGAAACATTGAGCCATAAACACTTTGATGCTGCAGCCTGTGCTGTTCAAGTACAGCTGCAGAAGTGGGAGATGGGCTATTTCTCTATGTCAAATACCAGCCAGGGTCTGAGTCAAAGGCAAAACAAAGCTGAGTGTCAACCCAAATGGGTTAGGATTGCTCCTGCTGCAGTGAGAAGAAAGACAGCACATTTCTTTCTTTCTGAAAGCATTTTGAAAGCAGCCCCACAGCAAGATCGAGTCTCTCTGGTTAATAATCATATGGGAAAAAGTGATTTTTCCCTCTCTGGACTACTGACAGCAACACTGAATATTAGAGCGATATTGGCAACAAGAAATATTTGACTCTGATTTATAACAAAATCAATTTCATGATTGAAACCAGACGTTCCTCAACCACTAACCTTGGACTTCATTATGTGTTTTTAAATGTTCCCATTCGTTTGGGGGTTTTTTTGCCTCTCTGGCTCTTACGAGGTGTCTGGCCCCTGAAGTTATATGCCAGCCCCTGACATTTCTTGATAGCATTGCTCCAGAAGAATAACCCTGCCACAGTAGGTGCTGCCTGAAGAAAGCCAGGTCCAAAGCGAAGCAGTCAGACTCTATGCTGAGCTGCACTGCTTGGTAAGTTCCTGGGACAGCCAATGCTAAATCTTATATCTTATACCTGGGGAGTACAAACCTGAGTTATCAGCCCCAAAGCCAGAGATAAGATTGCAATTAGCAGTACTAGAACCTAAGAGGGAAACTGAGACTGAGCAGAGTTGATATGGGCAGTTGGCATGTCAGGCTGGACTTCCCCACCCATGCCAGGCCCCATCAGGACCTACTTGATGGTGTGATCCCAGATCTTGACTGTCCAGTCAGAGCTGCAGGAAATGAAGACTTTCAAGTGGTATGGGTTCCAGCTGACTGAGTCCACGGCCATGTGATGGGCTTCAAACACATCCAGAAACTGGCTTGAATAGCATTTTGAACACTGTGATGGAAAGAAATAATCAGTAATCAGAGCTCATATTCCTGCAGAAAGATGTCTCTCAATACTTTTATGGCCTCCTAGGCTCTTCTGGCCTGGCTGGGAAGAGGTGGCTGGTACCCAGAGGTGCTACAGAAACTAAAGAATTTAGCATATGCTGTTCCACCCTGCTTGCAGGCAACACCGAGCTCCTCTCTGCAACACACAAAAGGAGGAATTGAAGCTATCTGCAATACACAGAAGCAGAAATTGAAATTATCTGGTCAGATTTACAGCTAGGGCCAGGCTCCAGAGCCCATCCTGCACTGCAGGAGCTCCACGGCTCTTCTGCCAGTCCAGGCTCCTGCTGTGCTCTTGGGAAGAGCAGCGGAAAACGGCTCTTTGTTGCTCAGAAGCACAGAGCACTGTATGCATTTCAAGTGTTGCAATTTAAACCTCTACTAACGTTGCTTTCAGGACAAGAGTGACCTACCAGACCCATTGCTTTAAGGATTTGGGGACCATGTCAAAAGTTCCTTTTCTGCCATTGCCCTGCGACAGCCTGCTTTGAGAGCTTGCCCCACCAAACAGCTCTACAGATCTTTCTCTTGTGCCACTCGTGACCTCCCAGAGGGGCATGAAGTCCACAAGAGGTTGGTTTGCACTCAAGCATGTCCCTGACAGGCAGGAGGGTCACCCTTTACCCCAGCCAACAGCACCCTTTAAACTGGGCAAAACCGGAATGTGTACGCGAGGGTCAAGACAGGCAACATCACGGCTGCAGGTCTTACTGATAGGCAAAAAGCAGGATGTGTGCAAGAGCTCGAGAACATTTGGGAGCCTTGGAAAAGTCATTTTGTGTGTGAGCTCATGAAAGGGGCGGAGAAAACTACAACTTGCTTGTCTGCATGAGCACAACATGGACCTCAGTCCAGATCCTGTCAGTTGTATGTACAGGTTGTGCTTCCCAAACCTCATCCCCTCCGAGGGGAGTGGAGCCTTTCTTCATTAGCAACAAGGACTTCATCTCACAAGTAGCGTCCTCCTGGTTTTGTTCTCAAACGCAAGCTGTACCCACACAGCAGGTTGAGTTTAGTTTCAGGATTTACTGTCAGCCTGGCTCAGGACAGTGACTAGAAAGACTTTCCAGCACCTTTCATTATTCCCTAACGAATGCAACAACTAATCATCTGCCTGAGCAGCAGGACTGCTGAACTGTTACATGACTAATGCTTGCAAACCAAAGCTCTAACCAATCATAAGGCTTAACTGTTTATTACATGACACTCACTATCTGGGTGCTCAGATGTGTTTGCTTACAGTGCACTGGTCCAGGTACTGGACTGAGGGTGGTAAACTGTTCGCACAGCAGCAGCTACTGCATCTCTGCAAGGCTAGCTGTGTTAGGAAACGTACACAAGAAAATGGCTCATGTCCCACTGAGATTTACTGACAGGGTCTATGACTTGCTAATAGTTTGGTGCATAGCCTGAGTTACTGTCCCTGGGTGTAATTATGGGGCTGAAATCTCCTTTAATGGCATGTTTCATAACTTTACTTCATAATTCTTAATGTTCAGCCACCAGGAAAATTGGTACTTGGCTTGTTTTGAAAGTCC
Source organism: Todus mexicanus (assembly GCA_013389965.1). NCBI lineage: Eukaryota > Metazoa > Chordata > Aves > Coraciiformes > Todidae > Todus > Todus mexicanus. The sequence continues at coordinate 28,081 of WEIS01071666.1, read as the reverse complement.
CTTTGCTGGAAACAGGCAGAATGGGTCATGAGTAATTAACACAAATAGAAGCTGCTTTATTTGTCTGTCCTTCCAAGCATATGCATTGAAGGTCCCTAATACCTGAGGATTTTGAAGAGTGGGAATCTAACCAGATTTATCCGCCTTCAGCAGAACTGTAATGCCCTGATTTAAAAGCCTTGTTGGGGCTGTGCCCTTGGTCAGTCTGGCTCTCCAGGCACTGGTACAAGAGATCTGTCGTGCTCTGGGATGTGCTGATCTACAGCACCAGCTTTGTAGTCTGCAAGTCTAGTCCAGAGCTGAGGCCCAGATCCTGCAAGGAAACAGATCTGTGGTTTTCCTATGAAACCAGCACTAAAAAGGTTCTGTAGGGCAGATGCCCAGCTCTATCCCTTCTGAAAAATTAACCCTGCGTGCCTGGTTTAGCCCAAACCCATACATCATGCACCGGCTGTGCCTGCCAGTGCCACATTGAGTTCACTCCAATCCCTGGTATCGTCTCTGATGGATGAGACAGGGCAATGTTCTTCCCAAGATGCATTTTGAAGAAACACCACAAACTTGACAAAAAGCTCAAGCTTTAACAAACAAAGGAGTTTCTGAGCTAACTAGAACTGCTGGCAAAGTCTCCCCCTACTATTCACTTAAAAAACCCCTACAGTTATTAGACACATGTCAGGATGAAAACAGAACCACTGGAAAATGTGACACCTAACTCCTGACAAGACAGCTTTCAAGAGGATGAGTAGATTCAGGGAGCAGGCATCTGTGCAATCTGTTTGATCTTCTAGAGCACTGCTCCAATTTGCTGAGAGTGTTTTTCTTCTATTTAAATGGTGGTAGATGCGTGTGAATAGCAAATGGTACTTTTATGATGGGATAGGAAAGCAAGAACGTGTCTGTGCCAATACAGGATATGAGTACACAGATGACTATTGACAGGGCTACAGAATATATAGAGGAGGAACACTGGGAGGAACGAAGAACTCCAAGCATACAAAACTAACAAATAATCTTCATAAACAGCACTTCAGTTTATGCTGGATGTGAACCTGACACAAAACTCCTCTGCGTTCATGGTAAATGGATGGCTATTAGTTATAATGTAGAGGGTATCATTAACTAACGGAAACACTGAGGCTCTGGCAAATACAGAAATCCCCAAAATAATCTTTTTCAAAGGTGGTTTGTATCTGGCAACAGAAAGAGTACTGCCCAACGCTGGCACTCCCAGGCAGATCAGGACACCCAGCTGCTCTTCGGAAACCACTGACACAAAGGACACCTGTGTTGTTGTGGGCAGCTGTTACCAGCACCACCAGAGGGTCTCCTTGGCTTCTGCTCAGTGCCTTCTTGTAGAGATTTATAACAGAAACGTCAAGATTTATAGAAAGGTCTATGAATGGAAACAGAGGCATGTGAGTGCATCAGGCAAAACAGCAGGAAATGGTAACAAAGAGAACGTATGTTCATCAATGGTAAACTCAGCCAGCTGAGTGACAAGATAACTGGCAGAGCAACAGAAGCCCCAAAGACAAGGTGGTGAGAAGATGAGGAACAAAACTCAAACCATAAAACATCCAGACAAGGAAAACAATTTTGCTGAAGACAAAACAAGAGTAAACAATGAGGCAAATGATCTTTCCATTACTAAAGGATAACTGAAAGTAAAAGCCTGTCCAGAAACTGTTTTGCCATCATCATTTAGGGAAAACTCAAGAAATGTGATAGGGACCCAACAGTCAGATTCCTTTGTCATTTGTACAACCACAAGAACTCCTTTCCGCACCACACAGATACAAATGGCCTGGTGCTTAGTATGAGAGAATGAGTATGAGTGAAATGTGTTTTGTTTAAAATTAGAATCACCATTTCCTTCTACACAGTCTGCACTGTGTTTTATTATATTCATTTGCTACACTCAAGCAAACCCTCTAACACTGAAAAAAACCCCTCTCTTACATGAATATGTTCAAATCTCATCACATTTTTTCTCTTGAAGCCCTTTTTATTAAGAAATAATTCTGAGCAAAGAGTTGAAGCCACAATAATTATTCAATATGAATCTCAGAGACTGTACTTTTTGATACCAAAGCTGAACAATTCCTAAACAGCAAACAAGATATGCAAAGAGGTAGTTTGCAGTACAGAATCATATTCATGCAGAAGTGGTTTGTCCTCTACATAAAAGGGCAATAGATAGGTCTGCGTGTAATTAAGATAATGATTTCTTGGCTTCAGAAGCACTATTAACTAAGCTATTTTTAAAAATTTGCCAGAATTGTTCTGCAGCTGAAGAATGAACATATTATCATACTACTTGTGGGCATGCCTGGTCTGTGAAAAAATGCCTCCCTGAAATCCACTTTCTGATTTATTTAATAAATAATCTGAAATTTGTCCAATGTGGACATCAGCCCATGTTTGATCCCTGACTCATTCGGTATGTAAGGAGCCTGTCATAGAATCAGAGACTCATAGAATGGATTGGGTTAAAAATCACTTAGTTCCAATGACCCTGCCATGGGCAGAGACATCTCCCACTAGACCAGGTTGCTCAGAGCCCCATCCAGCCTGGCCTTGAACATTTACTTCCAGGGAAAGGGTATCCACAACTTCCCTGACCAATGTGTTCCAGTGTCTCACCACCCTCACTCAATGAGCGGTGGCAAGGGCAAATGCAGCACAAGCAGCTCAAGTAGCTCAGTCCTTTTCGGTGCAACCACAGGACAGCAGAGCTGCTTGAATGGCTGCAGGACTGTCACCATCCTCAGCATCCAAGCAGAGCAAGGCTCTGGGAAGCAGTCCACAGATAATGGGTTCAGACATGCAGTATTTCAATAAAGGGTGTGATGAAAATGCATAGTAGGCCTTGAGAAATGTCTGGAGCAGCAGTTGATCCCCAAAGTTTTCAAACTGCTTGTAACAAACTCATAGAGAACGTTAAAGGTGCAAGCACTCTTCCGTCTGTTTTTGCGGACACTGTGGAGGTCTGCTTTTGCTAGATACAAGATTACTCTTCCTTGTGTTAGCCCCTACAATCCAACAGAAGATTGCCTCTTCCTGCCTATGGGAGCACCTGAGTTGCACAGGGCAGTGTTCACAGAATCACAGAATGTTTGGGATTGGATGAGACCTAAAAAGATCATTTAGTCCAATCCCTCCACCACAGCATGATCACCTAGATTAAGTCACACAGGAACTCATCCAGGCAGGTTTTAAACATCTCCAGAGAAGGAGACTCCATAAGCCCCCTGGGCATCCTTTTCCACTGCTCCGTCACCCTCACTGGAAAGAAGTTCTTCCTAATATTCAAGTGGAACCTCCTGTATTCCGGCTTACACCCATTGCCCCTTGTCCTATCATTGGATGCCATTGAGAAGAGTCTGGCTCCATCCTCCCGTCACTCGCCCTTTACGTGTTTATAAACATTAATGAGGTCACCCCTCAGTCTTCTCCAAGCTAAAGAGCCCCAGCTCCCTCATCCTTTCCCCATAAGGGAGATGTTCCCCTCCCTTCGTCATCTCTGTGGCTGCGCTGGACTCTCTCCAGCAGTTGTGTGTCCTTCTGGAACTGAGGGGCCCAGAACCGGACACAACACCGCAGATGGGGTCTCAGTGTTGCACAATGTGAGAGTGGTCCCACTTTTTGCTAAGGCTCACCAATGTAGAAACATTTTGTTGCTTACCAGTAACCCTGAAATCATCCTTAGCACTAATAAAATAGAAGATCCTGTCTCACACTATCTCTCTGCATTTATCCATCCAAGAAGTGGTTAAAACATCTGCATGGCTTCACGGCTTGGAAAACTCCTTATGTTAAAACTCCACCCTAGTTCTTGTTTCACTGAAGATCATCCAAGGGAGGCCCTCCTACAGCTTTGTCAATGAATGTGCTGTCAAGTTCTGTCCCTATTCAGCTCCTCCAAGAAGGATTTCCTTTGCTCTGTAACTCAGCTAGGATACCAGTCTGACCATTTCTCCTGAAGGGTAGCTGATGCACCCCCTCCAAACACTGACATCCACTGTCATACTCACTGACATCTATCACTCATCTAAGCATAGAAGTTAAAATATGTGGTTCCTTACTGCCTGATCAAAAGATCAGAGCTAGACACAACACTACCCAAACAATTTGGAGTGCAATACCCAGGGCACCAGGTCCCATGGGCAACCAGCCCACTGCCCACCACCCATCAGCCCAGCCCCCTCACTTCTCCCAGCTCCCCGCTCCACTTGTCTTGTCCATGCAAGTCAGCACTATTCAGAAATTCTCCCTAGATACTGCCTGGCAGAGGGAGAGATTTCAATCAATGTCGTCCCTCTGGAACGAATACATATTTGTTAAGTTCATTTTGCCTAAATGATTGATACCGATTTCAGAAAATTATTTCCTTTGAGTTCTTTATCTCTGTTTTGCTTCCCTTTTGTAGGCGGGATGCGGGGAAGGAGCTTACAGCATCCTCTAGGGATGGCTGGATGGATCTGCTCTGCACGTCAGGCTCCAGCTGGTGGTCCACCCCCTACACTGAAGTGCTGTGGCTACAATATTAACAAAGCCCCAGAGCCAGTTCAGAGGAATGCTGTGCAAACAAAACTTACAAGAGTAAGCAGCTCGCAGCTTTATTTTCAAAGCTAAATATCACAGACCTCGAAATTTCCTATTTCCAGCTTGATTTCTTAATAAAACACAACGTCCATCTCCTGCTCTCTGCTTATCTCTGCTCTAACAACTTTTGACCTCACTGGCAATTTCAGCCAAAGCTAGCTGCACTTGGGACTTGCCAATACTAAGTCCTCCACATTCTATAAAAAGGGATAGCGATAGAGTGCAAACATCTGGGCAGTGCCCTCACCGTGGGAAGGGTAAGCAAAGCTTGGCTGCTGCCCTCACCACACGGCTGGAGCTGGCTGGTCAACAGCTCCCAGCTGTCACTGGCGGCAGGAGAGCACTGGAGGGGAGGTAGCCAGAACCATCCGCAAGAATGGAGAGTTACAGCATGGAGATGGGATCTCTGAGCTGGGAACAGCATGGGGGTGATCAGAGGGAAGAAGGATTAGAGGAGATAGTGAGGAAATGGAGATAGGAGGGCAAGGAGTAAGTGGGACTGGGGAGAGGATCTGGGATGAAACTGAGGAAGGGAAGGGCTGTGGGACACTAATCTTTAGGGTGCTCATGGGATAACAGGTCTAAAAAGAAAAAGAGATGAGATTTTTTTCCTGCCATTTCCCCATAGCCGTGAAGACAGAGGATGAGTGCCTTTCAACTTCTGCTCTGATCATAGCTACCGCCTCACTCGCACAGCTGCACACTGCAAAGCATTCTGGGATGCAGTTTGCATGAAAAACGTTTCTGCAAAATGAGGTCTTAATTGGGTATCTGAAGAGAGCTCCCTGCGACCCTCTGCGGCTCTGTGCTGGTCTCAGGCTCACCACAGGGATCCGAGGGCAGGACCAGGCTCTGTAGTTGTACTTTGTTACTGCCTCAGCACACAGTGAAGATGATGAACCTGAAAGACAAGCACGGGTCAGGGAATATAAAACAGGAGACAAAGAAACCATTCTTACCTTATAGATCTTTCCCTCTTCAGTACCAACAAGAAACAAATAGTCTATCTTTTTGTGAAAATCAAACGATGTCCCACAACCTGTTAATAGAAGAAAGGTCTGTCAGACACAGAATTGGTTCATCTGGCCAACACATGCTCCCTGCCTATGGTACACCTACACTGCCAGTGTTTTCAGAAGTGATTTATTAGACAGAAGCTACCAAAAGAGATTAGAGCCACCCCTTCTGCAAACACCTTCCAAGCTGTGCTTGTCCCCAAGACCTGCAATTTGAAAAGCTGACACAGAGAAAAGGAAAAAGGAAATGGAAGAGCTGGAAAGGAAATGGAAGAACAAACTGGCCCAGGACTCACTTTGGTGAGAATTTAAAATGCCTGTTGCAAAGATAAGGGTCATGAAGACCAGGCCTGCCTCCTGTTGGGCAAGAGTATATTTTTTCTGCTTGTTTAGTATTCACAAAAATATAAATGGTTTCCCATGCATAAAAGAGCCCAGAGAGGAAATACTACATCATACCCCTGTGTCCCCTTTTCATCCTTAGCTCAGAAGCCATTTAGCAGGCTCACTTCAGTAAAGCCAGTAACAAGGGATGTGATTTGGGAATAAATCTTTTGCCAGGCACAGAAGGATCTCTCCCCTTAACTTCAAAAGCTCTGAATTGAGCAGCATAGTGAACTCTGTTTAAAACAGGTGTCGACCACAACAGGATATGACTCCTTGAGATTTTGTGGCCTCTGCTCCTGCGGAAGATGCAACATCCTCTGAGAAAGCAAATTTGTACGATGGTGAAAGAAAATTTCAGTGGGGTAACTGAGCAGAAGATGGGATGTCTGCTGAGTGCCAGAGCAACTTGGGGCTATTGACCAGCATGAACACCCACAGCAGTCATTAGAAGAGAAAAAGGAACAAGCAGGCGAGGCTAAGAAGCACATAGTTGGAGAATTTCCTGTGAAGCCAGCTGTCTCAAATGTTATGTTTTAAATGTTAACAAAATGTAGTCGTCATAGGAATTGCTAAGGTCATTCCAACCCTGTAATACTGTCTGCATTTTTGACATTTAAATAGATTGTTAAATATTAAATACAAGTCTTTGAAACTCCATTTCCCAGTAACACTAACAAATAATCCTAAATCCCCTGGGAGCTCTGCAGCATACTGCTTTAGGACACTGGTTTAGCTGGTCTCTTGTAACCGATGTAACAATGCAAATCTTTTCACAACCAAATTGTTCAGCAGCTACTAGCCTGGAAACACAGAAATTCTTAAGTGCAGAGCAAGTGCTTTCTCCAAACCCCGGCCACAGCCAAAATCAGGTGCAGTAGGATGATTAGGGGAGTCTTCAAGGCTCCCTGTGCAGTGCAAGACCTCCAGAGCTGACTCATCCCATTGCATCTCAAACACAGGATGGTGAGGATGAGGAGAGTCAGCATAGAAGGACTGTACTATTTCCACCTTGTATGGAGAGAGATTAATATAGTAGCTCAGAATAGATGTTGTGCTTTTAGAGAGCCAAAACCCAATGAGGCACATCCCACCATTGGCTGGATGAGCAAAGGTTGCTTTTCATCTTGATTTGGACAGTCCAGATCAATGTCTCTTAGGAAGAACAAAATTGTCTTAGTTCTGAAAAACACAGGTAATGCCTGTGCCTTGACAGGATTGGGATATCCTAGCAAAACGGACATTTTTTGAATTAATGTTTTGATTTTTCTGCAAGTAAAGCAAATACAGCGAGCAAAACTTGACTCAATTAGTGGCCATTGCTCCAGATAGACTTTGCCCTACTAAATGATGAAAGCAAGGAGGTGTAACCCTTCTTTAGCTCCTTTCCATCTCAACCCCCCATTCTCAATTTAATTCCCCGGAATGACTGATTAGAGGCTTTGTGTCAGTAATTTATCAGCATGGCGAGGACTTGGGCTCCTACCAAGTGTTTGCAGCTGCAGCCCCTCTGGCCCCTGCATCGTTGTTCCCTCTACTGACAGCTTGATGACATCTGTGTGAACCAGCTCATTCTGCAGGCAGAGGAGATTCCACATGAATAATACGCTTTACAGCAACAATACAGAGACATTCAGTAATTTGAAATGGCAAGTTTTACGGAGGAATTTTAAAAAGCTGTCCAAAAGTTGCTTAATCTTTCATGCTCGCAGTTGGCAACTTGGTAACATGCTGTTTTACATAAAACCTCCAGAAAACTGATGCTTTGGTGCACTGGTACCGAGAGCCATTGGTACCTCACCCAGGCACATACAGCTGACTTGGAAAGCTTTCAGATTCAGGGTCAGCAATTTTGAGTAGAGGTTGACACTGCCAGCTTAAATCATTGTGTTAAATGAAATCGCCCTGTGTGGTTTAAGACGGGTATAGCACATTATCATGGAGTTAACTAAAACCCACACTAATGGATAGTAAGTTACCACTTTGCTGTTCTTTGCTTCTTCCCATTATCCCCAGAGCAGCCTCAGTTCTCAATACTCACAAACTCAGGGGCTCTGAGATTCAATTAAGAATATTATCTAATGAGCAGCTCCCCAAGCGAAAAGTGACCAAGGTTGCTGTTTTCAGCAGAGCTCCAAAGAGCTCTTCTTGCAGGCCGTACACTGCTGTGCTTGGTGAATATACGGCAAGAAAAGGCTGTGTCCCCAAGAGTTTAGAGTCAAGGTGGGAGACAGAAGACAGATGAAAATAGACTCAATGTGGGTGAGTGTAAGGAAACAAAGTGAGGGCAAAGATCCATTCTTGGACTAGATTTGGGAGTGAAAATACCACCACAGAATGGAGTTGGTTGTGAATATAAGAATACCCTGGGGCTGATATAAAGAACAAAGAACTAAAGATTAAATTAGTGAGCAGTGTGGGCTGAGGACTGGATGTTTTCATGAATCTGCAGATTTCCCACTGGAGAGCTGAGAGAATAAAACATAACTTCTTAGCTCAGTGAATCAAGCTGATTGGAGCTCCTCTAAGCCCAGAGCAGGACTCAGGTGGAAAGAGAGATCCTGCGTGGTAGAGTCAATCCCAAGGAATTGTTTGTTAGGGAAGATGGGAAAAGACCTTGTGAGCATGTGTTCACTACTGCAGTTCAGAGGGTGTAGCATTCTGTGAGATATCTTTATTGTATTTTGGGGGTACAAATTTACAGAAGGCTCACAAAAGGTCAAAATCCATAAAATAATGTACTTCCTTGTCTTTTGCACTGCTGCACACTTACGTGCCCTGGGTTATTGATGGCAGTAACTGTTCTCTGAGAGACCAGCAAGAAGCAGGACTCCTGCAGCCTTCAGAGTCCTACCTCCTGTCAGTGACTCTTGCAGCACATAGGTTACCTCAAGTGGGATTCAGTGGATAAAGGCAGGAGTGATGCTAAGAAAGAGGCCATATATACTGTTGGATGTGTGCAAGAAGTGGAGAACATTCCACCTGCCACTTGCAGCCCATCCAAATAGGAGCGCTGCTGGGAGCACAGTCAGGACATGCTGAGCATGCACTTGCCTCTGCTCGGTTTCCCAGGTCTGTCAGCTCTTCAGGGAGCATCTGCCCTGTCCAAGCCACAGCTAGTGGCAACGTGTGTCCAGGCTGAAGATCAGCTGATCACATTGATACACCCACTGTGTCTAACAGAGATTGGATGTGTGATCTGGGCTGGCACAGACGTGCTAACACGCTTAACTTTCTGTTTTGGTAGAAAGGCAAACCACATGAGACCTTCCCTCTCAGCACACGCCTTTCTGCAGCCTGTCTCTGAAGATGCCTTCCAGCACCTCCACCTGGCCAAGGCCTCTGCGGACAGCTTCTGCAGCCTCTTGCCTTCACAAAGGATCTTAATTGCACAGATTTCCACGTTGTGCTGCTTTTATTTTGTACCCAGCTTCAAAGCCTGGAAAATGCATCTGTTCCTGGGGTTGTTTGCCACCAGAGCCATTCACGCATTCCTCTGGGTAAACAGGCTGCTGGCAGTTTGGCCTTCCAGGAATACTGAACAATACTACTCTGCTTCTGCTTAACAATAGTAAAACACATTCTAAGCATTAGTGACTTAGGCCTTGCAGCTGCCTGTTTTGCTTTAGTTATTACCCTCAAGTGATAAAGGAGGCCTAGAGGTATTTAGTAATTTCGCTCAAGATCACATAGGAAGGTTGAATTACAGCTTCTAATCAAACCTGGGATTGTTGACGGCCAGCATGAAGAGCTGACCATGCCGCATCCCAACTGATTCCTTGGCTCTGACAGCTCTCCTTTTAGATAGGAAATGTGTGCACTCAGGGTGGGAGAGTAGAGTCATGCAGCTGCAGAAGTCCTGCATCTTTCCTCACTGTTTTATACCTTCCTGATGGCTCAAACCCAAGCCAAGTCGATACCCTAAGTACTACTCATGGGCTGTCTCATGTTGTCCATAGTGACTGTACCCATTTCTAACACAGACAATCACTATGGTCAAAGTAGATCAACTCTCCCTAGCAAACATTTAACAACTCTTCTATCCAAATTTTGAGTGTGGCTTGCCAAATATACAGCTGGCAGTAAGAACAAATTTATTAACTTTTTGCTCTCAGCTTTGGAAGTGTCAAGCAGCTATCAGCATTTGAAGAAGCTTAACTTCTGGATAGTCCTGTCAGAAAGATTAACGAAGTTCTCTTGCATTTATTCCCTATTTGCACTATGGATTTGCTGAATAGAAGACCTCTGGAGGCTCTTCAATTTTATTCTAAATAAAACCCAGAGATAGCTCTTTTGTAAAACTGGAATTCAAGCATTGTCCATTTCTCCTTGCTGGGTACTAAATCACAGATTGTAACAAAACACCCTTTTCATTCTGTTTCCTGCTTTCCCTGATAAATCTCAATCCAAATAAAGGAACCAGACAGCACCTAAAACTTTGCTGTTTTCCACCCCTGCCTGCTAAGTACATACCAGCTCTGGCAATTTCAGAGGTAATTTTACCTCAAAAAAAATTATGACAATGCTAGTCACATGGGCATGGCCAAGTTTATAAGAGAAGTGAAAGGAATAAGTAGAAGAAATGACACTGTGCTAAGTGGATGCAGATCTTAGAAGCCACACCAAAGATGCTTAAGTAGATATATCTGTATTCTCAAGGGATAGAAAATAAACAGCTTATCATGTAGGAGCACAGTTAAGCACAGATGAATCACAGAAATGTAGCAAAAGACCCTCTGCCAGGCTTGACAATTTATTCTGGACAAATCCATGTCAGCTTCTGTGAATCACCTTGTTGTCTGAAGAGGCTTAACCCAGTGTTTCTTGCCTCTTAAGTGGAACAGGTTGAGCATACACAGTTACTGGAGCTCAGCTGATAGGCGTAACTTCCCAAGTCACCTCAACTGGATGCCTTTAGCTGTAGGCATCTCAGCATTAATCTTTTGTGTGTTTCTGTTCAGGGAATAAAACAGGAGCTGAGTACTGGGAGAACGTTAGTTTTTCCTTGTCTAGGGAGCTCTAAGAGCTCCTTTGGGAGACGGACTTGGGACACACTTGCAGGAGGGATTTTTTTATCTAAAGCTGGATGTATGAACCTGGAGGAGTATATTAAAAAGAACTTAATAATCAGTTCCGTCTGTATATGCCTGCTGTATTCAACAGAAGAGGCTCCCCGAAGTGAACATGAGACTAAGATTACATATGTTAGACATTAATCCTTGTCCATGGCAGCAAGGCCTAAAACTTTCAGTAGAGACAAGCTTTGAGAGGTCTGGTATAGTAGGCTGAAAAAAATGAGCATCCAAAGACGTAAAGAAATTTTTTTGCTTGCTGGGGGTTAACAGGACAGCTGCTTCAAACACATACTTAGCAGAATTCAATTATTCTTTAAGTAAAAGATTTTGAAACTTTCAAAATGTAAAATCAAATAACCAACAGAAAAATTACATATTGAAATTCAGAGACACAAATCTAAGGGTCATTTAGGGATATTAACGCATAATTAAAGCTTCTATCAATGCACATACTCTGAAATTAAAAAGAGATCAAAGGCAGGGCATGCAAACAAGTTAACAGAGGCTGTCTTGGGTGTGAGCAGGCAATGTCATGGCAAGGGAAACACCCTCTGCCTGTCTGATTGTAGGTTGCCATCCCACTGCAAATGCCACCCAACTCTGTGCTACTTTGGCCACAAGGGGAGACATTTGCACTTTTCCTCCCCCATTCTGAATTGCAATCTGTAGAGGAACATTTTGGGAGTGAGAATCTTGAAGCAGGAAACAGATCTCTTATACACAGGACCATAGGGTGGTATGGGTGCAGGTGGGATGACAGTTGAGTCATGAGGAAGTAGGAGCCTGGTTCTGCTTGTTCCAGAGTTTAACACTGAGCCCCAGACCCAGCTGTAACTGCACGTGCAAGCTTTTGCTGTCACTTTTTTTCAAATCTGGCTCATTAAAAGTAAAAATAAAAATAATGCATCGTCAAACTTTGGAGGCAAGTGGTTATAATTTGGCTAGGAAAAAAAATGTTCACCTACTGCTTACCTTAACTAAAGTCCAGGAAACAATCCGCCCATCTGAGGAGACGGAGAAGAAGTTCAAATTGTTGTCCATGTCATCCTTCTGCCACTTGACCTTAAAGTAAGAAGACAGTCCTAGTCAGTGCAGGCCACTCAGCATTATCAGGATAGAGTCCCATGCCCTCAGCATGGCCTTCTGAAACCCCTCCTACAGAGCAGCTTGTTTCCACCGCCGAGGCCTCTGGTACATGTCATATATGAACACTCTTACCTCCACAGGCAGCTACAGAAGTGCTCCCAGCACTCACATCGCACACTTTTCTGCAGAGATGCTCCACAGCTGGGGCAAAGCCCCATGCCTGGGCACTCTGCACCTACTCACAGCCATCTGCCCCAGCAGCAACAAGAGCATTGCCATCAAGGATAGTGAGGTGTTTGAGCTCTGCATTGTTCTGTACTACATCGCAGCACTATCCAGGAGATCCCTAAGACATCTCGAGAGAACACTGGTGATGCCACAGAAAGGTCCCCAATGCACCTGCATAAGTCACTGACCCTGCTCAAACTAACCCTTTCCCATCTGGCTAATTACTCTAAGGACATTGCCATATGTCTACCCTTCATCCAGACAACCTCAAATTAGCTTTCTGTCCCTATGTGGGGCTCAGATGAGCCCTTGAATGCAACGTGTGACAAGGGTCCTCAGTGCACTTCTGTTTCAGCGAGATGAAAATGTCTCCATTAAAATTGAATTCCTCCCTACACCTTCAGAGCATCTGTCTGCTGGGTAAGGAGATTTGCCTTTTGACTGTGACAGCTCAGCAGGAGAGATTAGAACTCAGATAAATGGCTTACAGTTTAGAAAAGACATTTCAGTTAGACCAAAAGCATTAAGAACGCTCGATTTTCAGATCTGGGAATTCAATCAGACTGAAGGGAAAAAGATGACTTGTCACTGGGCCTGTCAGCACACACTCCTCTGGGCATCTGTCAGTTCAGGATGGGGACAAGCACTTCAGCAGGTTCTGTTGTGGTTTTCAAAGGTATATCTGTTCCTGTCCATGCAGTGTAACAGATGCATTTCCCTAAACATCATCCCATAAACATGATAAACAGGCACAGTTATACTAGAGCTTACAAAATACTCTCTCTGTGACCAGCTTTTCAACTGCTACCTATTCCAGAAAACAAGCAGCATTCTCGATACTTTAATTACACAGTTTGGGTATTCTGATGATACTCTCTTGGGAAAGAAAAAAAAAAAGTATTCATTCTCTTTGTAAAATTGTTTATACTGTGAACTTCCGTGGAGCATGAAAATTCAGCAAGACACTCAGCAAAGAGTAATTAATTCTCTAGTGAACAGGTTTTCTACCTAGAACACACTATTCTGAGGAAGGAAAAATAAAACACAAAAGGAAACCATCTGAGAATACATCAAAATGCCAGTTTCATGTCCATAAGGTGCTACTGAAGAGTCTCAAGTGCCTTATACCTTTGAACATCCTTGCACAGGAGAAATTTTAAGTCTCCAAGTAGAACCACTTCTGCTATCTGGCATTAAAGGAATGGCATAATTCAATATGGCCCGGAATGTAACGGGTAATGATAAAAAGTCAGGTTCAATGGCACATATGGAGAACAATGATTTCCAAGGCTAGCCATCATGCATAAAATGTGCTGGGCTTACCTACTCCAGAAGCATCTCCCTGAGATCAGCTACTGCCCACAATAACAGTGACCAGTAGCTTTTTAAAATGCCATTCTAAACTTGTCTGACAATAAGATGCTTTTATTTGTCCAACACAACTCTCCTCTAATTCACATACTTCCTCTTAGTCTGTTTCCCAAAATGTTTGGGAAAAACAATCACACTTTGCAACCCACCTGTAAGGCCAACTGACTTTGTTTGAGGTAAGGGAAGCTCTTCCTTGAGACAGTATCTCCTATGAAAACCCTTTGCAAAGGTTTTGCCATTTAAACTGGGGAGCAGCTAGCACAAGTGGCTCAGATATCCTGTACTGGGACAGGATTACACTGCAAGAAAAGGGGGTCTCCAGTATCTGAAGCCTGCAGCCTCAGCCCAGCAGTGCCCTGAGCTGCACATGGAAGCCAAATGCATGCAATAGTACTGTACTGCAGTCAGCGTGGATCTGAGCTGTCCTCAAGTCCAGATCCACCACCCAGGTTGCTTACACAATGCACACACTAGGATCAGAGGTGCTCCAGACTCTCTCTAAAGAGAAAGTCCCAGATTGCCCCCCATCAGAGTGTACATCCAGGTGCTCATTAGTGACCTCTGCTTGAGCGGTGCAGGCAGAGCTGCAGCTGAGTTCCCAGCTCTGCTCTTGCTAAGTACAGTGTAGACTTTTGTACCCAAGCTAGAGCGCAGTGATAGCCCATCAGACCAGTGGAAAATTCACAGATGAAGGATCAGCAGCTGGAGTCCACTCTGATCATGTTCTGCAGACACAACTCTCAAGTCCTCATGTCTACGCTAACGCAAGGTGTTGCAGGGACCTCACCTGGAGTTGACCCACAATGTAAATGCTATCATGAGCTCATGTTTATTTTTCTCAAGCCAATTCCTTTCAGCATTCCCCAAGTGAAAAGCTTTTCCCTGGGGCTTGCTCACTCCAAATACCCTCTCCCTGATGGAGATCTGTTCAAGCTTTCTAATATCAGTACTCAGCTTAGTATCAAAACTACTTCTCTTCATCCGTTAGACACAGATGGAGTCATCAGCCCCCCAAAAAAGCAAGCAGGCTGATTTGCTTGGGGTACTCTTGCATCTACTTTCAAAGCAGTCAACAGTATGTGAGGTAGGTATGTACTGTAGAAAGCCTGAAACAAGGGCACCAGGATCTGCCCACAGATGACTGTCAGCAGCTCTCAGTGACGTTAGGTTGGATTTCAGAAAACAGAAATTGGCACTTTATACTTTCAATTTTCTTTCAACACCTCTGACACCTTAATAGTGTTTGTGATCTTTTTCCTTCTGCTCTCTGAATCCCATGAACGCTTATTAGAGTAATTAGCTTTCATGATACTGCAATCAAGTCGGGCATCTGCTGAGAACTGGCCTTTTCTCTGCTCCCAGAGGCCCGTGAACGTGGCACTGCTTCCCATCATTAGCAGCATCTGTGCTGTGCGGGGTGGGGCATTTGACACAGAACCAGGCAATTGTCTGTGTGGTGGCAAGAAGTTAATTCTTTCTTGAAGCATGTGATAACCGACTCAGGGGTTTGGCCACATGAGACAGTTTACAGCAAAAGTTCAATTATGATTCAGTAAGAGTAAAGAACCACATGAAAAAGGGAAGTGCGTATAAACAGCAGGAAGAAGACAAAGTAAACACAGAGCAGCAAGTCATTTGCTGTGCCTGGTCATGATGAGACCTGTAATCAAATCAAGGATCTGCTGCTATTTTTTCAGTGTGATCTTTAACCTGACTATTTTTGCAGTCGAAAATTAGCGTGTGGAAATCACTGTCATTAGAAGAGCCTACCATATTTAATTTCTTATTTCTTAAAGCCTGTTGAATTGTAAAGAAGTCAAGATGATTCAAATCCCTATTTGTTCATAAAGAAATAAAGATTAAAACCTGCACGTTCACTGCTATGTACAGCGAGTTAGCACAGCAATAATCCATTCATTCTTGCAAGGGAATACTATCATTTTTGTCTATAGCAGCTGGTAATGGCTCCTGTCCAGCAGAAGATTAGACCATTTATCCAATGTGATTTGAAAATTCCCATGTTTCTGATGTCATTCCTACAAAAGAAATAATGCTCGATCAGTTTTCATGGCACGGAGGCTGTTAGTCACTCGCACTGACAAAATACAATTGGTCAAAATCATCCTGGCCGTGAGGGTGACTTGAGCACTTTGCAGGCAGCCACAGGCAGGATCTGGATCTGCCTGCCTTGCTGGTGAGGTGACACCTGCTACTGCAAACACAAGCCCTTCTGGCTGGCCCTTGGCTTGCCAAAGCTCAGCTGTGGGGTGCCACATGCAAGACATGCACATTGACTGATGAGCAATTCCTTCCCTTCCTATTAATTATCCTTCGAGGAACCCTTTGCCAGCATTGGAGTACTACAGCCTTGCTGACACCTACCCCAAGTGAAAAAAGAGCATTTTAGTCATTCAGTGCTTAAAAAAAATTAAAATAATAAAGTCTTCCACAGGTAGCAAAGAGGAAAGACAAAGGTCACCCTTACACAAACTGGCCAAGTAAGATGTTCTCGTGAGGCCAGCAAGCAAACAACTCCTTGGGCTGTTGTGGAAAGTCCCTGACAATATGATCTGGGGACAAATTTCTTCCAGTGCCAGCCTTGGAATTAGCGCAGTCCTAAGCAAAGCCATCATGCCAATGCAGAGTTTTGAGGGACCTGAAAAGGATATCTAGCCTGCTCTGAGGCAGGATCAGACACAACCCTACCATTGGTGACAATTCACTTAGGCTACTCTCACAAGCCTCTAACAGCAGGCACTCAACGATCTCCCTGTAGATATGTCAGTGTTTAATTGGCCTTCTATAGGAAATTTCCTTTATGGCAAGTCAAGTCAATTACTCCTTACCCACTGGGCACAGAGAACAACAGCTTATTCCCCTTTTCGTAACAGTCTTCCAACAGGCAAGAAAAGATTGCTGTGCTGTTGTGTGCTCCTTTCTCTTTTTTTTCCCAACCCAACAAAACCAACTGCTCCAGCTGATGCTTCCAGGTCGTGCTCTCCAAGCCTTCACCACTCCTATTCTTCCTCCTCAGCCCTTCTCTGCAGCTGCTAGCACATGGTACAAGGCCACCCTTAGGCACTATTAGACAGGAGTTATAACCTCCTCTGACTTACACTTCTGACAATAAATCAGAATTGCACGTCTTTGTGCAACAGTATTGTATTGCTGACCACTGGCTGTGATCTGCTACACTTTCTGTCACCCTGCTACATAACCAGTCATCCCCTGTTTCGTATCCGTGCATTTATTTCCTCTTTCTACACATAGTATTTGCTCTCGTCTTTATTGAATTTCCTCACATTGATTTTGGGACTTTCTTCCAATTTATCAAGATCATTTTGAACATAATCATGTCCTGCAAAGTGCCTTGTCCTCCCAAGGGGGCTTCCCTATTCTGCAATCAGAGCTGTTAATGAAAGTATTGATCAAAAGAAAACCAGGACTGACATCTGGAGTGTCTCACTTGAAGCATCTTCAGCACCTGGCAGCAAGCTCTGTATAACTGCTCTTTGAGCACGTGGCCTGAGCCACCTGAGCAGCCTCTTTAGAGTGGTTTTACCTAATTCATATTTCTCTACTTCAGTTATAAGAATGTCACTGTGAGAGCCTGAATCAAAAGTCAAGATGGATAGAGGTGATAACCTTGACTGCCTCCCCCTTCTTCATAAGACTCATATCTCTGAAACAAAAGAAAGAAAATAAATTACACTG
The DNA here is from genome assembly GCA_013389965.1 of Todus mexicanus. Lineage (NCBI taxonomy): Eukaryota > Metazoa > Chordata > Aves > Coraciiformes > Todidae > Todus > Todus mexicanus. The sequence goes on along the minus strand of WEIS01071666.1, from coordinate 10,599 downwards.
GCTTGACAATTTATTCTGGACAAATCTATGTCGGCTTCTGTGAATCACCTTATTGTCTGGACATTTACAAATGGTTCCAGTGCTCTTCCGGTCTTCAAAATTGGTCTGGCTGGTCAGTAATTCCTTGGATCCAATTCTACCTTTTCCTCCAGATATTTTTTCACTTATTCCAGCCCTTGGAGACCCTTCCTCCTTTTCATGACCATGCTTGTTCTACGGGCCAGAGTGCAGCCTGATGCACTGTTGTGCTGTCATCCACGCTTTGCAAGTCCATGTAGCTGTCTTAAGACTCTTCTAGCCTGGATGAATCATCCAGATGCTGGTTTCTGGGTTCTGGTACCCTGACCATGATACTGTCCATCCTGCATGCAAGGACAGTTCCTTTGACGAAAGCACCTGCAGACCTCTTTTGCCAGACATTGGCTCTACAGCATCACTGAAAAGTGTTTTGGGATTGGTGACACCAGACTTTATATATATCATATTCCGTTCTGCCTGTGTCACAGCTGAGTGACTGTGACCCCACAGACAACAACAGAGAGGCACTTCCCTTCATCCATGCCCCAGAGCACACCCCAATCCTACCTCTGAGTCAAAGTACCCCATCATCTCAGATGTTGTAAATGGGCTTGCACATAAACACTAGCCTCTGCTTAAAATACAGGATGGATGTAACCCAAAAAGTCACTAAAATGCTTGTTAATGGTTTGAAATTGCCCTGGCTAGTTCTTTAAGTACTGCAGGATATGTTCAAGCAAATCTTGCTGATGAGCAAGAAACTGTCTCATCTAAATATTCTTTAACGTGCTCCTTCCCCATTCTGACTTTCATCCTGTGCTTTCATCCTCTTGTTACATTAATCATCCTAAGCAGCCAGTCTCAGACACTTATTGTAAGATTAAACAATACAGCATCAAATATTTCATCCTTCTCCATACCACTCAGTACTAGCTGAAAGCTTGGTAGTAATGGGCCTGTATTCTTAATTCATTTAGTTTATAATATACTTCCCAAATATTTTCCCTTCCCTTTTATGACCCAGGATAATCACAGCTCATTCTGCACCTTCACTTTCTCTGTATTAACGTGGTTTTGTGCCTTTCTCTAATAGCTTTAGACAAATGTCCTCATTTCTGTGCTTCAGAAGTTCCACTGCAATTCACTGCTGAGCTCTAGGCGCAGCTGCATGGGCCCGTCTCGGAGTGTTTGCCATTCCACCCAGCAGCTCAGGGAGTTTACCCATCTAGCTCTGTAACTGAACAGAGCAACGTCTCCTGCAGGAGTCCAGCTGTGGATCATGGGAGCACAAGTGCTTCCCAGCCTCTCTGGACTCTCCCAGCCACTGTTTTCCCCATACCTTGGTCACACTGAACTAAGTAAGGAGATTCAGACACTTTTCCTTACACTCACACTGGCTGAAGACTTGTACTCAAGGCTTCCCACTGACAAACATCTGCTCCTTGAACCAGCATGGGAACAGAGTGAGGGAATCAGCCCTCAGACTCCTCTAGCTGTGCCTGCCTTGGCACAAATGGAGCCAGAAACACATTTCCCCAGTGTCTTTATGCACCAGCCTGGACCGAAATACAGCACCAGCAGAGCTCTGGGGTTATCTGAAGATAAAACTGCTGAACATGTGCTGTGATTTAGTAAGGGCACAAGCCCTCACGGGTGCATCACATCACACAGTGGCCCAGGTCACTAGCTGACAGATGAACATAATGTGGATGTTTGCTGAGGCAGACAGAGCAAACTTCAGCCAGTAGTACCCATCCAAACCTGGATGTCTTAGTCCGACAGTGGGCATTTTCAGTCCATGTAGAGGTTGCTTTCTCCTTTTTGCTGCTATCCTGTTATTCATTCTGCCTCAACATCCTGCTGAGGGCTCCTGCTGAAGTGTTGATCTACAATAAATTGCTCCATAGGTCACATTCTTTGGAGTTAGGCTGATCTCTCCTGTGTTCTGGTGCAAATGCTCTCCTGGACTCTCCTACAGCAATCTCTGATTTAAGCTAAGAAGCAGTTGTCATTTCCTTCCCACGTCACCCTCAAATGTGTTTCTTGTTGGTTCCTGACAGTGAGTTTCAGCAGAACAACATCCAGAAACATCAAGTCGTTATCAGCAGAGAAGAAATCTTTCAGATTCTCCTCCTTTCAATGACAAATTGCCGTTTTTGTTTGTTTGCTTTTTCCCCATCCTGTGCCACTTGCCTCTGCTGTTTGCCCAAGGGATCCACTACAGTGAAAGTCTTCTAAGACAGTCAGCTGATCGTGATTCCGCTGACATTCTGTTTTGCTAGAGCAAATAGTTTGTCCCTCCTTGCTACCAAGACGAAGTAGTGCTTTTACTAGAAAGTCCCCAAATGCCCTCCATCAAGGACACTGCCAGCTATCCTTCATTTGCTGCTTACTGTGCACTCTAGCCTCGCATCAGAAGTAGCCTGTGCTTTCTAGGTGGCAGTGAATAATTTTGGGGCATCTCTTGTGACTGATTGTGTGGAGTCGCCAGCATACCCGTCTTGGAGCTGGGATGGCAGGGTGCAGCAGAGAAGGCTCCTTCTCTGCAGCACGTGCTCAGCAACAGAGATTGATAGTTTGTATTAGTGCTTTTAACCACTCCAGTCTATTACCTTGGGAAGCACACAGCATTTCTGCTGTGGAATGCTGTCCTCGTTTAAGCTAGAACGGAACTAATTCTGCTCAGTGATTTTACTTCTCAGCTCAGTCTAAGTCACCGCACTTTCTGAAGTTAACGGCTGATTATTCCAGACAGCGCCTGTGACAGCATCACAGTGATAACACTCAAGTTTAGAGTCACTACCAAGGACTGGTGTGTGCAGAAAGGCTCTTGCTAATACTTGCCCCTGTGGAAACCAAGGTCACGGCTCAATCTGGCGTGCCACGTTGGGGGTGTAGTAAGTAAAATGCTGCACCTGTGGGGAGGAGCAGCCAGGACAGGAGGCCCTAAACTGACCAGCGAGAGATTCCATCCCATGTACATGATACTCAGTGTAAAGCTGAGGGATAACGAAGGTCAAGCCTCTTCTTCAATGGCTGGTGTCTGAGGAGGACTCTGTTTGTTCTACTTTCATTGCCAATCCAGGCATTCCTGAATCCAGTTCCAGAATCCAGCTCCTGAACCTGGTTCCCATCTGCAACTGAGTCCAGTCTAGGACTTCCCCAGCGCCTGCTCCACAGCACCAGTGGTCGTGACATAATTGCCATTGGAGACAGGAGGTTGTTGAGTTCAATATTGGTTTGTATGTATTCATATACATTCGATTTTATTATTATTATTTTCATTAACGCTCTTTCATTTTT